>JAMJFZ010001871.1:3617500-3785000 GCA_026225945.1 Cricetomys ansorgei
ATCCCTTGAACAGTCTCTTGGACATACGGCATTCCCCTAAAGCTAGACCCCAGGCTGATGGTGCAGGAAACTCTGGTGCTTTCCAAATGGTCCCCAGCTCATCCAGCCTCATACTTTGCCCATAGGCTCCAGACATAAAGAGACTGGAGCCTGGACTCCAGCCCTGCCGCTGCTCTGTTTTAATCAAGGGTCCAATCCTTATCTGTAAATGGTGAGCCTAATAGTGCCAACTTTATCCAGTTGTGATGCCACGTGACACAGATACTCAGATCAGAGAGTTGGCCATAGCAAACACTCAGCGCTCACAGATTACAACTGCCCCATTTGCAGCTGTTACAATTCAAGATTGAGCTTCATTAACATGTGTCTCCTTCCCACTGCCACCTGCCTGTCCTTTTATTTTCCATTCATAAAGTTTCTCCGGGCCTCAGTTTCCCCATCTGCAGCAAAAAGACTTCTGATCCTTAACTCAGAGCTCAGAACAGGGTCTGTGATTCAGGCACCTAGAATTCTCGAGCAGTGCTCAGTAGACAATAGATGTCACAAATACTGGCTCTTCTCTCCATTCTTTGTGGCCTGTTCCTTCTTCAAAACATCCAGAGCCCTCTACGCAGGGTCAGCCTAGAACCATCCTATAAAGCCTTGAGCCTTTAAAACCTCATCGGATCCAGCACGTGCTAGAGCAGACCAGCTGTTCTCACAGTTCACAGATGGGAGAAACTGAGGCCAAAGACAAGAGGTAACCTACCCGAGTGAGAGAAGGGTTAACCCTGAAACAAGACTCCACCCCTGGATGACCTGGTCTGAGATGTGGTCCATCCTCACCCAGCCATGGGGCCCACTTCCTTACAGTCAAATTGACCATACCCCACATGCCTGCTCCTCCACATGCCTGTCTCCCAGAACTGACCCTATGAAGAAGAAAGCCTGGATCCTGAAGCCAGCTAAAGGGAACAGCCCCTGGGACAGCGAGAAAGGAGGAAGCGGGCCTCCTACAGCATGGCCTCCTCACAGAACCAGGCTCTTGCTTAACCATCAGAAGAACTACCTACCGGGGAGTCTTCAGGGAAGAGTGCCTCAGAACCATGCTGTCACTTGACTCAGTGGGTATCTGTTGCTCTCAAAAGTGAAAGGGGATTAGGCCAGTGTTTTGGGGCTGAGCCACCTGGGCCCCCAAAGCAGCCCACCTGCCCTGCCTGGGCAATGTTTTCCAAAGCCGCAACAGAAGAAATGGATTTTTTAAATCTGACATTATTAAAAACAATCAGCTCTGATTTCAAAGGCAGACAAGCCTGTCCCTGCATCCCTACGCGCCCAGGCCTAGCCCACCCCACCAGGGCGATGAACCGGTGACGTCAGCCTGCCCCTAGGACAGCATCCGGTGAATTAGCACCAACTACAGAGGAGAAGGATGGAGTTACAAGCTCCTCGGTTGCAGACCATTCAGGAACCCTCCCTGAATGGACTCATGGTGTTCATGGCTTGTCAGGGTGCTCCTGTCTAGAGTGTCTGGGTCTTCACAACATATCTCTCCTACCCTCATTTACTTTTGCCCAAAAGTCCCAGGCCCCAGAGGCTAGGCCAGTGGCCTGAAGAGGAAGCCACATTCCCAGAACACCAGCACCCCATTTGCCATAATAGCCCATAAACCTTTCTCCCTTTCCCAACTCTCTCTCCGCTGCTCCCTCCTCTATCTCTCCCCCCCACTCTCTCTCTCTCTCCCTTTCCCTCCCCCCCCCTCTCTTTCTTCTCACCCCAGGCCCAGGATATTAACACAGGAAGCTTGTGATGGTTGTTGTTGTTGTTAAAATATTTATTTATTTATTTAATTTGTGTGTCTGTGAGTCTGTGTGTGTGTTGCCTACATGTAGGTATGTGTACCATGTGCATGCACTGTTCTCTGAGGCCAGAAGGGGGCATCTGAACTTCTAGACTGAGAATCATAGGTGGTAGTTGTGAGCAGTCATGTGGGCAGTGGGAACTGAACCAGGATCATCTGCAAGAGCTGTTAAACTCCATGCTGTCTTTCCAGATCCAGCGCTGATATATAAGGTACCTTAATTATATCCACCCTCCCCACTGCCCACACTTACACACACACACACACACACACACACACACGGCCCTTTCCTATACCCTCATAGTTTCTCCTTTTAATTTCATGCATTTTATTTTTCCAGAGACCCTAGTAGGCTTTCTGAGCCTAGCTTATTTAACAAATGATTTCTAATTCTGCCCATTTTCCTTAAAATGACATTATTTCATTCTTCTTAGTGGCTAAACAGTGTGTATGTGTGTGTGTGTGTGTGTGTGTGTGTGTGTGTGTGTGTGTGTGTGATTCTTTGTCCATTCATCTGTTGATGAGTTGCAGGACCTAGACAGATTGCATGACCACACTGATAGTTTTTAAGCACCTCTGGGGACCTGAATGGACAGTCCCTGCTGCAGTCACTCGGTCCCTCCCGCTGATGACCAGATGCTCTTTCTAAGATGGGATCTGTTGCCAGGAATCCCAACTCCCCATCCACCTAGGAGTCTTCTCTTGCTGAGTTTGCCCTTTGCACCTTTAACCATCTGTGTAGATCTCCATTGTCTAAACAAACCTGTTTTTACTCAGTCTGTGCCCTCTGTCTGGAACAGCCACCCAAATTCCCATCCATACTTGGGATATTTTCTTAAGCTTGCAGAGTCCGTGTCACCCCTCGTAGGAAGACCCTCCTTGGGCTGCACACAGAAGTCACTGCCTCCTCAGAATAACAGAGCCAAGGAGCCCATGCTCCAATAGTACGGGGACAGAAATTGTCATCACTGCTGAAGATGACTATCTTCCTCTCGCCTGCTTGTTGTGGTGCTGGGACTTGATCCAAGGTCCTTACGCATCCTAGATTCATCCTTTGCCTTCAAATTCCATCCCCCAACCCTTGGTTTTTGTGTTTTTGTTTGTTTGATTCATTGGTTTGGGTTCTTTGTTTTGTTTTGTTTAGGGGTTTTAGTTTTGAGATAGAATCTCACTGTGTAGCCCAGGCTTGTCCAGAGCTCCCAATCTTCCTGCTTCCACTTCCTAACCACTGAGATGGATTACAAGTGTGTGCCCCACATTACAGTCATTAGAGTCATTTTCCATAAGCCAGCTAGGGTTGTGCCTGTAAGAAAAGTGAGGCAGAGAAGAGACATATATATATATATATATGTGTGTGTGTGTGTGTGTGTGTGTGTGTGTGTGTGTGTGTGTATGTATGTATATATATGTATGTGTATACATGTGTGTGTATTTATGTATGTATGTATGTATATATGTATGTATATGCATGGAGCTACCAGGAAGTTACAGCTGTTTTTGTGGTATGACTAGGAGCAAAGTGAGTTACTTTTGCAACCTGGGCATATTGTTTCTGCAGGTAGAGCAGAACAGTCATGGCCAGGCTGGAGCTAAGCAATTCTGTATAGCTAGGGGCTATCCCCGAATACAGCCTGACTCAGTTCCGCATGACCTGAGGATATTACCCAACGGTGCCCATCTGTAACCCCATCACTAGAGAGGCAAAGAAAGGAAGATTAGGGGCTTAAGGCCAGCCTGAGCTGCAGAGTAAGACCCTGTCTCAAAAAAAAAAAAAAATTAGATAAACAAATTCTTTTAACACTTCCCACAGCCCTTCAAGGTTGGTAATTGGACCTTTCACATTTTACAAAGGCAAAGGGACATGAATTGACTTAAGCAGGATCACACAGCTAGTGAATGACCAGGGAGGACTGAGGCCAGGCCGTCATCCCTAGAAGCTACCAAGCTGTGGATGGCCACTTTGTGTTCTCTTATCCTGTTCCTCTGTCTCTAGGCCTGTCTTTCCTACCTGACAAGGAGCTCCTTCAAGATTTGGAATTTCCTGTTATCAGCAGCAGAGGAGTGTTAGGCTAGCACTAACAGAAAGCAGTCGCTCTGACGTAGGAAGGATTCTCTCCGTGGCCTGAGTGGCTCACATAGTATCGCCTCTACATTGAGGTGTGGCTCGCCTTCAGTGCATAACTAAACCATGCAGTTATTCTCGAGGTCTCCTAAGGGTCAAGCCCAAAGCTGCCCCTGAGTCCCCAGTATTTAGTTTAGTCAAGACACGTGGTCAGGCCTGAGGATGTGTTGAATGAGACGGGAAGTTTGTAGGGCTGTCTCTTTCAGTAGGTAGGACTCGAAGCTCACAAGTTAACTAATAGCTGACAACTGTCAAGCTCTCCCTGCCTGTCAGGAATGGTGCCGGGGACTCCAAGATCAGCAGTGATTTATCCAGATCTCACAAGCTTGCCACACGGGTTGGATGAGACTCAGAAAGGTTTCGTGACATGCCCAAGGTCACTGTTTGGGACTGTTTAGGAGGCAGTGGGCAACGACAGAGACTGGAAGTGGCCTTTGGTAATAGGAGCTGCAGTCACTGAGGTGTGGCCAGGGGGCCAGGGAAAAGGGAGTGTCCCTGAGATGGCATTGTGTTAGATACTATTTTCTCAGCTATCTCAGCAAATTCCTCAGTCTCCTGCAGAACCAGACTGTCTCCAGGACAATGATAAAATGGACAGACCAGTTGCTCTGGTGACATCTCTTTTTTTGCCCCTTCCGGGCTCCTGCAGAGACCCCCACCCCCTTGCATTCCTGGTGACGTCACCCAGCTGTGCTCCCTCATCTCCCCGGGAGGGAGCTCTGTCACAGTCAGGAAGGGAGAGGGACAGGATGGGGGGGTGGGGGGCGGTGCAGAAGGATGACACCCAGACAGGCTGCCTCTGTGCAGCTGCGGCGCCTGGAGGAATCCGTTCCAGATCATCCCAGAGCAAAGTCATGCAGTTTAAGGAGAATTCTCAAGCAGGGTCACTTCTCTATGACCAGAAGTTGGACGCCAAGGCCTGACCTGCCCAAGCCAGAGATGGAAAAAGAATCCAACCAAACAAATCAATCACCAAAGAGAGCAGCGACCACGGTCTGCTAGGAAACCTAATCCTAAACAAGGAGGGTTCTGGGAAGGGGTCGGGAGGGAGGACCAGGAGGGCTGAAGTTCCGAAAAGATTTAATTGGTGATAGGGCTCTAGGAATATGTAAATAGTCTTTTGGTTTCTGTCCTAAAAGGAGAAACAGATGGTAAGGACTGTGAGCTGAGTTTTCATATGAAAATCACTAAGACTAGGAGAACGCCATCTAAAATTTACATAGCTCGATTGTTATCTCCTGGGGGTGGGGGGAACTCCTTGCCCAGGTTTCCTTTTACATCAGGCCCTCCCCACCATAAGACCCTGAACTCCATCCTTGTACCTCCCTTTCCCCTGCCCCTCCTCCAAAGCCCTGGGGTTGGAGATGGAGATGGAGGGAAGGATGCTGAGGAGTTCCGTTGGGGGGGTCTGGTTACAAAACCCTGTGGCTAAACCTTTAACTCAGAGATCATCTAAATAAGGTTCACAATTTCCAAGCCCTGCCTTTGCTCAGGAAAGTCCAGTTAACAAGGAACCTTGTCCCTCCTTAGGCAGCCTATCCTGGCTGTTGGACTTGATCTCAGATGGTTTTCCCATAGGTTGAAACAAATCTGCCTCCACAAAGCTTTTGCCCTCGGGCCCTATGGGAAACATAATGGATTCTTCTTTCTCAGAGCAAGTCCTTCTAGAAGCCCTCTGGATCGTGGGTGCTGTGGATCCTTAAAAGTAAAAAAATCAGTAAGTGATGGGATAGGTGTAGCTTTGGTTGAGCACTTGCCTAACATAAGCCCTGAGTTCAGTCCCCATTAGCATTATAAATAAATAAATAAATAAATAAATAATTAAATAAATAAATAAATAAATAAATGCTTGAGAACTGCATGCAAGGATTTGGGGAAAAAGAGCCACCTGTATTCTAGACCTTAGTTTTTTCATCTAGAAATGGGAAAGCAGATGCCCTCTCTGCCAGAGAGGATAAAGTGGGAAGAGAGGAATTGTCTGTTTTGAAGGTGGAACAGTTCCATAAAAGTGAGCTACAACTCAAGGACCACCTGAAGCCACCGATGAGAAGGAATAGGGGGGTTCTCCCTCCTCCCAAAGAAAAATGGGGTTGAGCCTGGGTCACCAAGCTGCTCCAGATCCAATGGCAAGCAGCCTTTCATGAAGTCCTGACACAGACACCAGGTTTCCAAACTCACCAATGCAACTGGCCCTGGCTGTTCACAGAGGAAGGAGGAAGGATTGCACAAGGCAGTGGGGAAGGGGGCTCTTTGCCTTTGTGAAACTGCTCAGCAAATATTATCCAGTTCCCATTGTGTGCAGCGTGTGGACAGAGCACCATGTGGGAAAACCCTCCTGAGCCCATGAGCCACACATACGGTACTACACTGGCTAGGAGGTCAGATGAACACCAGCTCTATCCAAAAATGTCCACATCCTGGACTACGGACAGGACCTGGGGCCATGTTACTGTCTTAGCTGTGACTATGGGTCATACTCATTACAGTGGGTTACCTAGGTGACCTAATGCAGATACTTAGAAAAGGGAGCCCGAGTCAGTCAGCACAGGGTGTGTGGTGCTGACAGAAGCTGAGGTCAACAGGTGCCAGGCTGTGAACCTAGCAACCTGTGAGGCTCGGAGGTTGGAAAAAGCAGGACAGTATGTTCTCCTCTAAAACCTCCAGAAGGAAGGCAGCTCAGTGGAGCCGAGCTGTTTGGATTCCTGATCTCCAGAATGGTCAAATGACAGAGCTGTGCTGTTATAAGCTACTGAGCTAGATGGTAGAGATTTGTTACAGCAGGGATGGGAGGGGGGAAGGGGGAGGAAGGAGAGAGGGGAAGAGGGAGGAGGAGGAAGGAAGGAAGGAAGAGAGGAAGGGAAGGAGTGGGAAGGGAGGGAGCGAGGGAGGGAGCAAGGGAGGGAGGGAGGGAAGGAGGGGGAAGAATGCCAACCCAAATTTAATCCCTCTAGGTCCTCACATGCCTGCTGGTTGGTCTTCAGAACTGTTCTCTCCTAGATCTTCTCACTGCTACCTCCTTCTTATCCCTTTTATCTCTGTCTCAGAGGCTCTTCCTGGCCTCCCGGTCTGCCACTTGTCCACCAGTCCCTGATGTCTCAATGTCACTGCAATCCACTGGCAGATTCGGTGGCTCAAAACCGCAGCACCGAGTGTGTGCTGCATAGTTTTATGTCAACTTGACACAAGGTAGAGTCAATCTGAGAGGAGGGACCCTCAGTTGAGAAAAATGCCTCCATAAGATCGGGCTGTAGGCAAGCCACATTTTCTTAATTAGTGATTGATGGGGGAGGGCCCATACTATTGTGGGCAGTGCCATTCCTGGGCTAGTGGTTCTGGGTTCTATATGAAAGCAGCTGAGCAGGCCATAAGAAGCAAGCCAGTAAGCAGCGCCCCTCCATGGCCTTTGCATCAGCTCCTGCCTCCAGGTCCCCGCCCTGTTTGAGTTCCTGTCATGAGTTCCAGTCTTCTTTCAATGATGGACTCTGATCAGACTTATAAACCAAACAATCCCTTTCCTTGTCAGCTTGCTTTTGGTCATTGTGTTTTACCACAGCAATAGCAATCCTAAGACACAGTGTCATAACTTAGAAGTTTCATTTTTCTAGGTGTGATTCCTACACATGCGTGCCTCTGTGTGCTGAACCGCAATGTAAAATCCCTGTGTTCCAACAGACCAAAATTATTTCACATCTTCGTGCAACACTAGAGAAAAGAGAGCCCCTTCAACAATGGTGCTGTCAAAACTAGACAGCTATATGGAATGAAATAGGTCCCTGTCTCTCACCAAACACACAAAAATCAATTACAAATGGATCGAAGACCTTAGCTTAAGACTTGAAACTCTGAAAGTGCTAGAGGAAAACGCTTCCAGACAGAGACATAGGCGAGGACTCTCTCAGTGGGACTACAGTTATTCATGAAACATGGCCAACGATTGGCAAATGGGATTCATGACATTGAAAGGCTTCTGTTCAGCAAAGAACACAGTTAATCAAGTGAAAAGGATAGCCTACGGAGCGGGAGATAATCTTTGCATGCTATATATCTGACAGAGGATTGATATCTAGAATACACAAAGAACACAAAAACCTACACAATAAGAAATCAAACAATCCAATCAATAAGTGGGCTAATGAAGTGTTGGGAGGGGGTTTCTCTAAAGATGAAGTACATGTCTAATAAGCACCAGCTATCAGAAACATACAAATCAAAACTACATTAAGATTCCATCTCGCTGGGAGGTGGTGGCCCACACTTTTAATCCCAGCACTCAGGAGGCAGAGGCAGACAGATCTCTGTGAGTTCGAGGCCAGCCTGGTCTACAGAGTGAGTTTCAAGACAGCCAGAGTTACAACAGAGAAACTCTGCCTCGAAGGAAAAAAAAAAAAAAAAAGCTTCCATCTCACTAAGGTCAGAAAGATGGTCATCAAGAAAACAAACACAAATGCTTGCCAGGATGTGGACAAAAGGGAGCCTTTGTACATTACTGGCAGTGATGTAAACTTGTGTCGCCATTTTGGAAGTCAGTATGGAAGTTGCTCAAAAAAACCAACAGTGCATCTTCCATATGACTCAGCTACCCCACCCCTGGGTGTTTACCCAAGGCCTCCAAACCAATGCAGCACAGAGAGAGACACTTGCACATCAGTGTTGATTGTAGCACTCACTATTCACAACAGTAAGTCACGGAGCTAACCTAGGTGTCCATCGACAGAAGGACGGATAAGGAAAGCGTGCTGCAAATACACAGCAGAATTTTTCAGCCATAAGGAGTGAAGTTATATCATTTACAGGAAAATGAGAGAAAGCATGACATTCGTCTTTCTGAGACATGTTACATTTATGTTTACATGTTAAATAAATAAATACAAGGTGGAAGGCTCCTGAGGAACAGCGCCCTTGATTGACCTCTGACCACCACACACACAGGAACACACATGCATGTGCACAAACATATACACTCTCCACACATACATCCCATTCTCTCTCTCTCTCTCTCTCTCTCTCTCTCTCTCTCTCTCTGTTACACACACACACACACACACACACACAGATATTATACTTATCCCTAAGCTGCACATGGTGGTATATACCAGTACTCTTAATACTTGGGAGGCTGAGGCAGGAGGATCACTAATTTGAGGCAAGCCTGGGCTCTATAGTGAGACCTCAACATTGAATCAGACATATTTATCTTCCAATAGGCCTGTGTCTGCTGCCATTAGACCCGGATTATAGACCAATTTTTTAGTCTCACTAAACCTCTCTTTCATTATCTTCAAAATAGGCTCCTGGGCTAGAGGTGTAGCCCAACGACAGAGCAGCTGTCCAGTGCACATTAGTGCCCTGAAATTAATCCTCAAAACTGCAAAATAAATAATAGTAACAGTAGCGATGGAATAAAAAGAATAGATCTTGTATTAGTTATGATTTTTGTTGCTGTGACCAAAAATTCCTGACAGCCGAGTTGGAGAGGTGGCTCAGCAGTTCAGAACACTGACTGCTCTCCTACAGGCCCCAGATTAGGTTCCCAGCACCCACATGGTAGCTCACAGCCATCTGTAACTCCAGTTCCAAGGGATCCAACACCCTCTTCTGACACCCACAGACCCTGATTGCGAGTGGTGCACATGCGTACACGAAGGTAAAACATTCACACGTACGAAAGTACAAAGTAAAAATTCCTCTTAAGAGGCTTGCTATCGATCATGGAATGGAGGTAGGCACAAGGCTGACCTGCAGATCGTATCATCACTGTAGAATTTCTCAGTCTTTGTGTGATTTTTAATAGATCCTGACGACTTCGGTACTTAAGTCCTTCCATTACATAAAAATGTGACATATATGTGTAGAGGTCAGAGGACGACTGGTGGGAGATGGTTCTCTTCGGCCACCCCGTATGGATTCAACTCAAGTCCTCGGGCTTGGTGGCAAGGCTTTTAAAAAGCTGTTGTTGTTTTGGGGGGTTTTTTTGTTTTTGTTTTTGTTTTTTTTTTAATACTACTAAAAACATCTGACCACAAAAACTTTTAAAAGGGGCATTTTGTTTTCACTCATAGTTCAAAGGTACATTCCGTCCATCGTGGTGGGAAATATGGGGCACTCGGGTGGCTCTGTCTGTGACAGCGGGAGTGTGAAACATGGTCACACTGCAACCCTGCTCAGGAAACGCAGACGAGAGCTGATGCTCAAGTTGGAGAAGTAGGTAACTAGTCCAGGCCTTTGAAAATTAGAGCCTGGCCCCTGCCTCTGCCTCCTGGTCTGCCACTGTCCTAGTTTTGGTTTTATTGCTATGGAAAGACACCATGACCAAGGCAACTCTTATAAATAAAAACAGTTAATTGGAGCTTAGTCCCTATCATCATGGCAGGAAGCATGGTGCCATGCAGGCAGATGTGGTGCTGGAGAGCTCACTAAGAGTCCTACATCTGGATCAGCAGGCAGCAGCAAGAGAGAGTGACACTGGGCCTGGCTTGAGCTTCTGAAATCTCAAAGCCCGCTCCCAGTGACATACTTCCAACCACAAGGTCACACCTACTCCAACAAGGCCACTCCCTATGGGCCTATGGAGGGTCATTTTCATTCAAGCCACCACAGCCACCATGTGAACAGTCTTGGTCACTCATTCCTGCTGCCATAACTGAGATTCTAGACCACGCCTTCTCCACTGTGATGGACTGAAACCACGAGCCAAAATAGCTCATTCCCTCTCTAAGTTGTTTCAGTCAGGTGTTTTTGTTACAGAGACACGAAAGTAACCAACACATATGCCCTTGGCACCATGACTGTAGCACCCAAAGGCTGTCACCCTGAGTCCAGCCCCCACTCATCACTTCTTCCCAGAGGTATGGCCCATTTTCATTATCTAGTGGTGGGCCCCCAAAATATATCCATATCCTAGAAGATTTGCATTTTAACATATTTAGGAAAAGGGACTCTGAACCTGAAGTGAGAGTTCCTCATAAGAGACCGTCAGATTATCTGCACAGTAGACCTAATGACAAATGGCACAGAGACACATGAGGAAGACAAGACTTCGTGCAGATGAAAGCCAAGACATGCAGCCTGATACTAAGGGACACCTGAGCCACCAGAATCTGGGAAAGGCAAATGAGGAATACCTCCCTGGAGCCATCAAAGGTAGACAACCCTGTTGGCATCTTGGTTTTGAACTCATGGCCTCCTGAGCTAGAGAGAATACATTTTGTGTCTGTAAGACAGTCTGTCTGTGGACATTTCTCAGCCCGAGGAAATTAACACACTGTGAGCTCTCTGCTTTCTATCTTAGTAGCCCTGGTGCTGTCTTCACGTGATGGAGGATCACTAAGACAGAGGCTCTGACTTGAGTTCAGAGTTAATAAGTTAACTAAGTAAAAAGGAGAAGTTCCTCTGTCTCCCTACTCACAACTCACTCTGACACAGGCTTGTTGTGAGGCTCAGGAGCAGTAATTGGGACACACCTGGTGTGTGTCCGATGCACAGTGAAATCTCAGCTCAAGGGCTGAGCTTCTCAGCAGCCTTATCCTCAAGCCAGAGGAGACCACAGGAGACCCGGCATTTTGAAGATAAGAACCCAGACCTATACTTACAGGGAATGAATCCCAGGAATGCCCCAGCTAGGAGTCGGTGCTTGCTTGCTTTTGTCTATAGGCCAGGAGAACCCAAGTATCCACTTGGCAGAGACTTGATGTCTGCCGCTTTCTTGGTGACCATGAAAACACTGGATCCCACGCAGATGTTTTCTATGTGATCAGTCAGAAGAGAACATGAAAAAAAAAATTGATGGTTGTAAAGAAAGAGTATTTTCATGAAGGTAAGTTCTACCAGATTTCAGACCTGTAAGGAGTCCCTGGATGGTGGCCAGAGGACCTAAAGTGAAGCGTCAGGGCAGAGCAGAAAGAGCAAGGGCCATGGGGCAGAAATGAGTTCAGCATTGTCAGTTTGGCGCAAGAGCCATGGGAAAGTAGGCAGAGGGGAGCCAAGAGATGGGCAGTGTAGGATGCTGAGCACATCCTACAGCCCCAAGGTCTCCTCAAGATCCTAGGGGTCATCAAAAACAGTTGGCTCTAGTTTGACTTTAGTCACTTTCCCTACTTGGGGCTCCTGTGGGTTTGAGGCAGGTGACTTTGGTGTAGGCAGCAGAATGGGATGCCTAGAGCCAATGTACCAATGTGCCAGGTCAACTTGAACCTGCTGGTTAGACACTGAACTCCAGGGCTTACACTCTGAACCTTGCTGCCATGTCTTCCCTCCTCGACTACAATATCAGGACCACTACTCCTTTCCTTAGCTTTTGGGGGATTCAAAACAACTTGTTCACCATCCCTAGCAAATCCTAAATCACATATGAATGCTCTCGTGATGGGCAGTGAGACTGTTCAGGACCACATTCCAACCGTTTTGATCTCCCAAGACCTCAGTAGCTGAATCATCACTTCGATGGTGAGTTATTAATACTTATTCTGGTATATACAGGCTGGTGAAATGTATCAACAAGTAAGGGTGCTTGCCACCAAGCCTGACAACCTGTTTGATCCTCAGAACCCGTGTGATGGAAAGAGAGAACTGACTCCCACAATTGTCCTCTGACCTCTACATATTGCACAATGACACATGGATGTCTGCCTGCATGTGCACATACATACACATGGATAAATGCAAAAAGAAAAAAATTTAAGCCGGGTGGTGGTAGCCCATGCATTTTATCCCAGCACTCAGGAGGCAGAGGCAGGCAGATCTCTGTGAGTTTGAGGCCAGCCTGATCAGCCTGGTTGAGGTCAGGGAGTTCCAGGACATCCATAGTTACAACAGAGAAACCCTGTCTCGAAAAACAAAACAAAACAAAAATGTAAAGACAAGTTAGGCACCTCTCCCGAACAGCCCCTGCCCTAGACGGCCTTTGCCTTCTGATTTTCATATCTGTTTATGCAATTTCAACTGTCACCGTAGGCTAGCATGTAAGCATCATGAAAAGTGCGAGGAAATGAAAAGGGAAAATGAGGGCTGGAGATTGACCTCAGTTGGCAGATTGCTGGCCTAGGATGCATAAAGCCCAGCACCACATACACTGGGAGCAGTGACAAAGTATGGGCAGCAGAATAGGTTGTAATCTAAGCAGTTGGGAGGCAGAAGCTCAAGGTAATCCTCAGCTACATAGCAAGTCCAAGGCTAGACTAGGATACAAGAGAATGCAAAAGAGAGAGAAAAAGAGGGAGGGGGGAGACAGAAAGAGAGGGAAAGAAAGAAAGAAAGAGAGAGAGAGAGAGAAAGAAAGAAAGAGAGAGAGAAAGAAAGGGAGAAAGAAAGAAAGAGAGAAAGAAGGAGAGAAAAGAAGAGGAAGAGAGGGAAGGAGGGAGGAAGGGAAGGGGAGGGGAGGGAAGGGGAGGGGAGGGGAGGGGAGGGGAGGGGAGGGGAGGGGAGGGAAGAAAGCTTGCTAGCTATTTGACTTGTAAGTTCAGAATCAAGAAGATTTCTGGAGACATCTTCAAGAAGGGTTGCATTCTGTAACTAAAAAGTGAATGTGCTTTTTCCACCAGGGGACTCACTGAGATAGGGAAATAACATCATTTCTGGGGGGTGGGGGTACAGAGTTCCACCTGTGCACTGAGATGCCCAAACCCTCCCAGGGGACCCCTAAGGATCCTTGATTTTTTTTAAAGCTCAGTTCAAAGGCCTGTCATAAAGGGCATCTCCCCCAAAGATGGAGGCAACATAGTGGCCATGCAGTTCACAGATCAGACCTTGCTCCCTTCAAGCCCCAAGCCGTTCTGAGAACTTGCTTCCAATTACTTAAATTTCTGGCCTCTGTGAAATGGAGATGACAACTCCCTTGAGTGGTTTGGGACTCAACTGGGGTGAATTACAGGACACACAGCTTAGGCAGGTGACAACTGTTGGGGGCTGGTAACTCGCAAAACAGGGTAAAGTTTTTCTTGAGCAGCTCCAATGTTCCCCTTCAAAAGGACCAAGCTTTGGCATGACTAAATGTTGGGCCAACAGCACCACCTGGTGGTCAGAATGAGATCTGGCACATGTCACCAAAGACTTCTCGCCTGGAAATAATGCTCCTGTCACAAGAAGACTATTCCCTCAAAGAGAGTTGGTTAAAAGAGGCTTCAAAGCTAAATAGGGAACATTATCTGACCTATGTACCACCTCTGAAGAACTAACAGCTGATATTTTCCAGGGAGGTGGACACTGGGTTCTGTACGTCTTGGAAAAGACAATTCCCTTCCCCTAGACTGCTTTTTAATCTGTATAATGGAAACCGTACTTTATTTGTATGTATAAAGAGTGAGAAAAATATAGGCCCAATAATAGACATTTGGCAGACATTTAAGACCATTTTTTTAAGTTGTATTTGATCCCAAGAGGTACCTGGTCTCAATGAAATACCGGAAATGAATGTCCCATATATGCCCTGTAAGACATCCAACCATCCACCCTGTGAGCCACATATTTCTCCTCCTTGCCTCTAAGGGACATGATTCCAAAGCCAGGCCAGTTTAGGAAGCATCTTTCAGAGCTGAGATTCTTTGAGAATGGCAAAGGAAGGAGATATTCCTGCATGC
The DNA here is from genome assembly GCA_026225945.1 of Cricetomys ansorgei. Taxonomy (NCBI): domain Eukaryota; kingdom Metazoa; phylum Chordata; class Mammalia; order Rodentia; family Nesomyidae; genus Cricetomys; species Cricetomys ansorgei. The sequence goes on from JAMJFZ010001871.1 coordinate 3,632,034, forward strand.
TCACATTCTACAGGGAGGCTGAGTATTTGAGATACAGAGGTCTAATATGGTTCCCAGCCCCCAAGAAGATTTCAGCCTAACCAGACAGTGATAAGAACAGATAGATACTTCGTGGACCAGGTACTCTATTGAGTTGTATACTACTTAGGACAGTGACACAGAGAGGGAGTGCCTGATGCACGAGGGGAGTAGGAATGATTCAACCATTCAGTGAGCATAGAAAAACCTACCACATCCCAGGCACAGTGTCTGGACCTGGAACCCCAAGAATGAATAATCCTGTCACGAGCCTCAAAGAGGCTGTGGTCAGCCTGGGCAAGGGGTGGAGCAGAGAGGTCATGGCATGTGGTTGGACTACAGAAGGCATTCATTAGATGCAGATTGAGGCTCAGAAGAAACAGGGCAAAGTCAGCCATAAGTTCCTCCACACCTGCTCAGGGCATCTGCTAAGCTGCCTCACCTGCTTGCAGAGCCCAGAAATGCATTTTCTTGCATGCAATGCCATGTTTAGAGTTCGTTTCTCCTCCTCTGTTCCCTTTCCCAAAGGGTCCCAGAGAAAGAAGTCCTACAGACTGTCACCCAGAACACGGCCAGCAAGCCCCTCCCCATTCACACGCTTTAGCGCTGATGACACTCTGCCCCAGCTCTCTCAGTAGGAACTCTTCTCTCCACTGTGACCTTGTCATTGACAACCTCTACGCTCTTGAAGCCTCTGTCCCAACGCCTGGAGGAGCTCGAGAAGAATACTACAGGGGAGTGACCCAGAGACTCCCAGTATTTCTTCTTATACATTCCAAGTGTAATGAGTGGAAACTACCTGGGTCCCACCCCGCAAGCTCCATTTCCTTCACACCTACTGTGCACATCCATTCTTCAGCAGAGCAAAGCCATAAAAAGATGGGACTAGAATTCATATCCGAGTTGACAACTTCCTGGCTGGATGGGTTTGCACTGGTTATTTAAAACTCTTAGGGTCTCTACTTCCTAAAAGAAGAGAAAAGAAGGTTGTAATAAAGATTAAACAAAACTCAATAGCGCAGTCAAAGACTTGGGAGACTGCCGGGCACACATGAGAGCGTGTTAACCTTCAGCTATCTAATGCAACTAGCGCCGTTTCTTAAGCGTCTACTATGTGCCAAGCCTGGAACTACAGCCGTGGACCCTAAAGTCTTGGTTGTTGTCTTGCAGTGTTTACAGTACGCAGAGGAAGGGTTACATAATCCCCAACTGTGAGCGGTGTGAGGGGAAGATGGGTGGTGTTAACAGGGAGACCAGAACGACTTAGAGGAAGCAATGGAATTAGGTTGGGAGCAGTGACATTTAAGCTGAGACGAAAAGGATGTGCAGGATCGAGGTGATGAGCTATGGTGATGGGTGCCAAAGCCTGGAGGTGGCCAAGAACTCTGAGCTCTCAGGAACCGGGAGAAGAGAGCCCAGGGGAGCTGCCATGTGGCTAGAAAGACGAAAAGGATCTGAGCTAAGGTTGGAAAAGCAAGCAGAAGACAGCTCCTAAGGGGCCACAAGAGAGATCAAGCATTTTACTCTAAATCAGTGGGAGGCCCGGGGGGACAGGGGATACAGACATGACGTAGTCTGTGTTTTCTAAAAACCCCTATGCTGATAACCATAGATACAGAACCCAGAACATCATAAATGAAGTAGCTGTTACTAGGGAGGCAGCTGGGATGGCAGCTGATACACCTCCGAATATAAGCAACCAGCTTGATGAGGAGCTGGACACGGGAGGTGAAGGAGAAAGAGAAGGGTGAAAATCTCTAACCGAGGTGAATGGAGACCGAAGAAGGATCAGACGAACGGGGACCAAAAGCCAGCTGTGGCAACGCCAGACACAGATTTCCCTAAGAGAATCTGGAATGTCAGAGAAATAAACACCTAGGGGATATGCACTTGGTGGGGTAAGGACATATAGATGTGTTTATCAAGCAATGCGAAGGAATAAACTCACACTGCCCCTCGGGGTGTCAGCCCAAAAGTTCACAAAACAGAACAGAATAGATTAGTGTACAATAGGTGTTAGCTGTAAGCAATCCAGTCTGGGTAGCAATCTGACACTGTAGGCAGCAGCAGAGCACTGGGCGCTGAGGAGTGAGAGAGTTAGACAAGGAGATGTTGCTTAAGGAGGAGTAAAATGAGCAGAGACCGGAGACTGGACAGGGTGGGTTCCGGGGAGAAAGGCTGGCATAAATCCACTGAGAGGCAGATTCCTGCTAACGGCTTCGAGAAGTTCTCAGGTCTCTGAGCTCACCTGCTTCATCCCTACCACATCCTGAAGTATATGCAGACAGCACCTATCAGATTATAGATGAGTTCAGATTCCCTGGATTCTTGGCTCAAGAAAAGGACTGCGACCTGTTGCATTGTGCCACCCTAGATCCTAGACCAGGCTCCATGACTTAGTAGTTCTGCAAGTATCAGTATAGAACTGGGAAATGTCGCTAGTCTCTTTCTTTATACTAACTGTCTGTTTACTGGGTTCCTTATTCATTAGGTACCTGGAATTTGCAGCACGTCTCTTCAGACAACAAAACCAAAGACGGGGGCTGAGGTCTCAGACCATAGCAACTACACGGTGAGTCAGAATTTGTTTCTTGGATCCAAGATCAGGACTCTCCATACAAAGACGTAACAATGTGGGGGCATGGGAGATAGGTAAAGTGCTTGCCATTTGTGAATGAGATCCTGAGTTAGATTCCCCAGCACCCAGCCAGTGTAGCCAAATGGGCAAAATCCAGGTTCAGTGAGAGACTGTGTCTCAAAAAAAAAAGGTGGCAAAGGATAGAGGAAGATACTCCAACATTAGCTTCTGGCACGCTCACACACACACACACACAACAGTATGGCACAGACACCCTAGCTATTTACCTGTCTCCTTGGTTCTGGGCATATAGGTAGACTACATTTCCCAGATGCTTCTGTGGGTAAATACGAGCAATGACTGACTTCTAGCAAAATCCCCCAAGAGAAGTACCATGAAAAGTCTAGAGCCCATAGGGAAGAGAACTGGCCAACGGTCAAGTTTTATCACCATACTAGAACAGAAGCCAGACACCCGATTCAAGTTAGGGATTTGCACATTTGCGTTCATGGGTCAAGATGCAGCTTCTCCCACAAGGGGGCTGAGAAGCCCCTTCTGCTTCCTTGCAGAAGCTGCTAGAAGCAAAATCAAATCAAGTGCTGTGCAGGAAACTACCAGTTGCCGTGAACTCTGCGGGATCGTTGTCAGGAGCAGCAGAGGTGGCTTCGGCAGGAGGTGACAGGGAGGGAACTTCAGGTGGCCAGCTCAAAATGCACTGGACGTACTAAGGAGAGAGCCCACTTAGTAAAGAGCTCGCCATGTCAGCCCCTGAGTGTGATCACCAGAACTCATCTGGAAAAGAGCCCGACATGGTGGCAGGTGCTTGTCATCCCAGCACCGGGAAAGTAGAGACAGCCAGATCCCTCAGGCTCATTGGCCAACCAACCTAACCTACTGGGCAAGCTCCTCATGGCAGAGCAACCATGTCTCCTCGAAGTCCACAGCCGCTGTGAGTAGAAAGGAGACAAAAGTCTCAAGATGGAGGACAGAGTGTGAGAATACTATCATCACACCAGTTGGCCCAGGCTACCTGAAGGTATTACCTAGGAGAAGGATGACTCTCCCCTCCGAGAAGGCAAACAGAACCAACGTTCCTACAGTCACAGCGTTCGCTACATTTGACCGTCAGTGAAGACGTTGCTTAATTGATATCAGTATCTCTTCATATCAAGACTAATAGCTGAGGAACTGGAAAGATGGCTCAGCAGTTAAGAACACTGGAAGTTCCAGAAGAGCAGAGTTCAGTTCCCAGCATCCGCAAGGTGTCTCACAACCATCCGTAACTTCAGTTCTAGGGGATCCAATGCCCTCTTCTGGCCTCCAAAGTCTCCAGGCATGCAAGTGTTGCAGAGATGTACGTGCAGGCAAAATACTCACACACATAATAGTTACTTTTTAAATTAGAGAGAAAAGAGAATAATAGCTAAAAATTGATTCGCTTTATTAAATATTCACCAAGCGGAAGGTGTTATACCAGAAAGGTCCATACCACGCTGTCCTTCTCACAAAAAAAATGGTCACAATCCTCATTTCGAAGATGAAACACCTCTGAGCATGGTGGCGCGCACCTTTAATCCCAGAGCTCAGGAGGCAGAGGCAAACGGATCTCTATGAGTTCGGGGCCAGCCTGGTCTACAGAGGGAGTTCCAGGACAGCCAAGGCTACACAGAGAAACCCTGTCTGGAAAAATCAACCAACCAAGCAACCAAACAAAATGATGAAGCACCTAGGACCCAGGAAAACAAAGTCTCTTACCAAAATTCACAAAGCAGGAATGCAGCCAGGTCAGAGTTCAAACCAGAGATGACCTGACTTCAGAGAAATTAGTCCTTCTACTCACGAAACTTCACAGTGTCTTATACATACTGTCCTCTGTATGCAGGGACATGGCGTTTTCTATAGGGGGAGCTTCTAGTTAGTACAGGCCTCCTTGCTTTTCCTGGTACCACATTAACGGGAACATATGGACACTGAAACTACATCTCCGTTTGCAAATCTCTGTTGCCATGAAATTGCTCATGTGCAAGCCTCCTTGACATCATCAGAGCATTCAACTGCAAGAATGCACCAGCACTGCCCTTCCCGGGGCTCAGTGACCTACAGTAACAAACGCTTATTTGTGTCACTCTTGGATGAGTTGGCTGCAGGTCAGCTGGCTTGGATCTGAGCTTTGGGTTGGGTTCAGACCTATCCATGGCTCCACACATTCTTCTTGGACCAGCGGTGACCAGGGAATGTTCTTCTCACAACAGATCTCAGGAGCACCAGAGGCCACGTTGCACAAGAATATTTTAGGCCTCTGAACATGCCTCTAGCATCTCATTGGGCCAAACAAATCAGGTAGCCAAGCCAACGTGGATGGGATGAGACGGTGTCGTCCACCCTCAGAGGGAGGGTAACTGTAAAATCACATGGAAAAGTAGAACTTCACAATCCTACTACCCAGGAGGTAGAAAACGAAGACTCACAGCCAGGCAGACACTGATTCAAACTTGGCTACCAAAATAGGCTGGCAGAGCAATCCTGATGTCCTGCTGGCCTTATCTTCCCTCTGCCCACTCTTAGCTCCAGTGGCTAAGGTACCCTCCTCTCAACTTCTGACCCCCCTGGCCCTGATTATTGCATGGAGAGATAGATTCTCATCAAAACCCAATCAATCCAAGATAGGACAAAACTAGAATAAAATTCATGATAAGGAATAAAATCCCAGAACCTGAAAGTACTCCCCACCCCCACCCCAACTTGAGCTTTACAGCCATGGGAAGGACACAGGGCTGGAATCACTTTTCTGGATCCTGGCTGTGGGATAAGGGACTTGGGGGCTCTGAGAAGTGAGATGAGTCGCTGGAAGTCTTACAATAATGTCACAGTGGCCCAGCCAAACCTGAGTGCATGGCTCCTGTCTCTAGGCCATGGTTACTGGAGGAAGGAAAAGTCATCAAACCCAGATCCTGAAAACAGCTCAGGTTTGGGCAAGTCAGACTCGGTTGGGAAAAATGTCTGGGGGAAAGGCGTGTCCCAGGAAGACGCCCCACAAACACATCCCTCCGGAAACTCGGTCTGCTCAACTATATGCCATCCAGCTTTCCACCAGCCCCCGTTGGGTCATAGCCAGAGACATCCGGGCCACAGGAATTCGGTGTCCTTCTGAGTGTCTACAAAAGAGCAGACTAACCTTAATTCTAGGAATGGTGAGTTCACTCATATTCATCCCAGGGTACCCAAATGACATTATTTCTATTTCTCTAGCTACCTTTCCTCCCATCTTCTTCAATTGTTCCGACCCAGTTCCCACCTTCTGTACAAATGCACACCATCTTCCTAGTTGATTTGGTTTGAAATGGGGGGAAAAAAATTAAATAAAATCCATCTTTAGCTACCAAGTGGGCCTTGCTATGTTTGGGGGATGATACTAAAATAAGGACCTTCTTTTTTTTTAATTTAGTGAATTGGCTGACATTATGATGTCAGGAGGACTGGAGTCAAAGGTGTTTTGCTAAAGGGAGTCTCCCCACAGCCCCCCTCCAGACGACAGTGCACCCCTGGAGTCCATAGTACTTGCAACTGTTCCCACTGTTTACACACACAGCTCCCCTGACTGCCTCTTTGTGGGAAGTTGTTTACATGAATTTATTTTGGGAAAATTCCATTAGACAGGACCAGGATTTCTTCACAAATCATTGCCTCTCGCTTGTGTCTTGATCAGATCTGGGCAGGCGACTTCTCTCCAGTACTCTGTCCCCCGGGTTTTCTCTTAAGGGGGAAGCGGGAGGGGGAGGCAGGGGTGGGGAAGTATTGACAGAGATAACGTGGCCAGGGAAGGTGGGAAGCAGAGGCTGACGATGGGACTGGACCAGTTCAGGGAGAACAAGGACATCCCCACAGGCTGAGGGGTGGCAGAGCCCTTCTACGTTTTCCAGGCCACAGCTATGCATGTCCTTGCTCATCTGGTTCCTGGCCCTGTGCTAACACACGGGAACACAGAAACAACCTGATAAGACTCTCCTGCCTCAGAAAGCTCAAAAGCTTTAAAAAGAGAGAGAGAGAGAGATGGAGGGAGGGGGAGGGAGAGAGAAAGAAAGAAAGAAAGAAAGAAAAAGAAAGAAAGAAAAAGAAAGAAAGAAAGAAGGAAGGAAGGAAGGAAGGAAGGAAGGAAGGAAGGAAGGAAGGAAAGGAAGGAAGGAAGAAAGGTAGGTCTCCATCAGTCTTGAGGTCCCCATTGGGTCTCCATACCCTTGTCCCACCCATTCCTTCCTGAAGCAGCTTGACTCACCCCAACCCCCACACTTGCCAGTTCTTTCACTGCAACAAGGATCCCAAACATGGAATGGACTCGACGAGTTACCACTAGGACCGTCACACAGGCCACACAGCCATCACTTTAGGACCAGAGCGATTTCCTCTTATTCCTGAAGATAGACTTACTGGATAGCTGATGGGTACCAGCTTTCGGGCTCCGGAGATACTGAGACAGAGCCTTTGCTCTGCAGGAGAGCACTTGGGCCCAGCCGAGGAAGGCAAGGGATGGGGACCACACACAAGCCGTGGTGTGGATACTTACTCCTAGATGGGGGAAGCTGGCTGTGCTTGCAGGTAAGCTCTGAGGAGAGAGGGTAGGGAAGGGGCAGCCTCTCACATCAACCCTGCACCAGTTATGTCCCAAGTCCCTTGTGCCCAGCAAACCTGGCTTCTGTCTCTATCACTGCTGCCCACTGAAGCACACCGTAGCATCAGTGAACAGCCCTAGGAGGGTCAAGTTCTCTGTCTGCATATTCCCTTGTCTAATAAAAAGAGGCTACAGCATCAGGTTTGCAAATACGTAGACATGAGAATCTTTGGGGAAATGGTACCTTGGATAATGAAATGGACCACGTTTCCTAAGCACTCACTACATGCCATGCATGGGTCCAAGTGCTTTATAAGGACCAATCTCTCCATCATCACAACTTCATAGCTTAGGAACCCAGAACAATTACACAAACTTACAAAGTTAATGGTGGTGTGCTCAAAGCCCCACTAGCGATAATGCCCAGTTCCTTTCGTAAATAAGCGGACAGTCTGATTTTCTCCATAGGTGTAACTGGGGTCTCTCAGTGTTTGAATTTTTTTTTAACTGCTTGCTTGTTACTGTTTTTGTGGGGACTTTATGCATGTTAAGCAAGCACTGTACCACTGAGTGAGACCTCCAGACCTGAATGACCCCACTATTGGTCACCATCGCAGACGTTCAGGAGTTAAAAAGCCATCTCCAGGATCCCGTGAGTACAGGAACATTAATTCCAGATTTGGATACAAACCTTGTCACTGCTCTACTCCTCTAACTGCTTCAACAAAATTTTAAATGTCTTAGATCTTGATTCTTTCTTAGTGTTATCATGAACATGAAATGGGATCATGATCCACAACATCTAGTTGGCGTATCCACAGTAGATACTTAAAAACACAGTGAAGAACTGGAGTGATGACTCAGCAGTTAAGAGCACATGATGTCCTTCTAGAAGACCTGCATTTGACTTCTTGCACCTACATCAGGTGGCTCACAAACACCTATAACTCCAACCCCAGGAGATGTAGAGGAACATTTAATCTTTTAATCCATCAGCATGGCTGATCTACCGTAGAAAGAATGTTAGTACTCACCTTCAATCCCAGTATTCAGAAGGTAGTGGTAGCACACATCTATAATCCCCAAGACAGAAGCAAGTGGAAGCAGAAGAAGAAGCAGAGACAGGAAGCAGAGCTCAGAGGAGTCAGTATCAGACAGGAAGTGATGTCTGAGATGAATCAGAGTGAAGAGCAGGTAAAGTGACAAATCAGAGAAAGAGCTGGCAGAGTGAATCAGAGTGAAGACATGCCCAACTCTCACTATATAAAAGCAGGCTCTCAGCTCAGAGAGGCAGTCTGACACAGTTTGAGCAGTCAGTCAGAGACTCGGCCAGAGTCAGCCAGAGTCGGAGGAGTTCAGTCAGAAACAGTCAGCTGGCTCAGAAGGTCAGTTTTAACCAGCATCTTGGAGGAGAGTTTAAGCCAGAACAGTGAATAAGTTGAATCAGCTAACCAGAAGAATCAGCTGAGTTCGGTACAGCCCTGAGTTCAGAAGGAGCTCAGTCAGTAGTAAGCCTCTAAAATTGAAACATTCCAGTTCTAGGCTTAAGATTAGATTGCACAGAGGCTGAAACCCTCTCAGGACCAGGGATTAAATTATCCAAAGAATAAACTATACATCTATGTCTAAATGGAGATCCAACTCTCTAGCCTCCTTGAACACTTATCCTGGCATACACTTAACCACACACAGACAGACAGACAGACAAACGCACACACACGAAAATAATAAAAATGAAATATAAATAAAAGATTTTTTTAACACAATGACTGTTGCTGTTATTCAAGATGAGTACAGGAAACTGTGTGTTGAAAGACATTAATGCAAGATGCCACGCGCTTCCATTGTGGATGTGCCTTCAGCCTCAGGCTGGTTATATTTGGAACATAGCAACCATCAAAGAGAATGACCCTGCTTTACTTTAAGTTGCCTCGCTGCTCAAATACATGTCCACGTGCTTTGGAAGTGCTATTGAATTTTAAGTGACATACTGGGTGGGTGGTAGAAAGATGGAAGGATGGATTAACAGTTGAGTGGATTGACAGATGGATGAATCCAAATCAGTCTCCATCGCATCTTCACTAGTAAACTTTCTGATGCAACAACAAAATATCTGGGATAGGCAACTTAAAAGGAAGACAGGTTTATTTGGGTGCCTGGGATCATGCATGATTGTCAGCCCATGACCACTTAACCCTGTAACCTTTGGGAGCCCAGTGAGACAGAACATCATGGCAGGGAGCATGTCTTGTAGGACATGTCTCCCAGAAGCCAGGCAGGAAAAGGAAAAAAAGGAAGAGATAGAGGTCCCATTATCCCTTCAAGGACATGTTTCCAAAGACCTAACTTCTACCAACTAGGCCCTGCCTCCAAGTCTCCATCATACCCACCCCCACTGATGCCACAAGCTTGGGATTGAGGCTTTTAGCAGAGAAGCCTCTGAGGGGCATCCCAAATCAAAACCATAGCATTCCACCATGGCTCCCAATGTGAAAATGCATTCTGTCTGCATAAGATGCACTTCATAAACTGGCTAAGATTTTCAACCCATGTGAAGAATCATTGTCATCCTGTGCACTAACCAAGGTGAGGATTTGCCCTGTAAATTCTACTCCGTGTTTAACAACAGACTTTACTTCATTTTTAAACAATAACAGAAATGTATCCAATCCACAATCCATCTCCAAGGGTCCCTGGAGATGGGGACCCTTTTTTTTTATTTTATTTTTAAGACAAGAGTCCCTCTATGTAATCTGAGCAGGCCCTGATCCCCAAATCCAGGATTTGGGGTGTGTATTACCATGCCCTGGGCCCCACAGTCTTTCACAGGTCCTTGCTCAAAATCCTTGCTTAAGAGCCCCAGTCTGACATCTTCTCTGAGATTGAAGAAAACATCGACCTGTGAGCCCCTGTAAAAATAAACAGAAGGGAAGTCACATATCTCCATGATACATGGCATGGCATATGCATTCCTACACCAAAGAGCAGGATAGGAAAACACCCAGGAGGAACTGGGTTAAAGCAAGGCTAAAAGCCATGGTGGCGGCGGGGCTGGGGGGGGAGCTGGTATTAAATGTTATAGCTCCAGATTTGGCTCCAGAACACTTGGTTGCAAGATACAAACCCTTGGAAGAGCTTAAGAAGTCCTGCCCTTATGACCTTGCTGAGCTTGGCCCATCCAGCTATTACAGGGAATGGAAGAAAGAGCTACCTCTGCCTACCATCTGTGACCTCCTTCAAGAGATGCTCCACACGTTCCTGGCATGTCTTCCCAGCTGGAGTCTCCAGAGCATCTTTGTCTTTGTCTTTACTGTCACACCATCACGATTCACCCTCTCAGAGGCTGTCTGTGTGGATTCTAACCCTGCCATACCATGCCTGGTTTCCCAAACTTACTTTTGAAACCTTCATGGAAGCCTCCACAACCCCATAACTCTTGCCTTCTGTAATGAATGCAAAACCATCATCATGTGGCTGTCACAAAGATCTTCCTCCAACGGGCACAGTAGCTGTGTCCTGTTGGGTTGTAGCCGTGTGGCCTTTGGGTACCTAGACAGCTGAAAACAAGAAACGCATCCCAGAGAAATAATCTCTTGGGTTGTTCCTTCACGAGCTGTATGGCTCGCTCACGCCCTCAATATCTCTCTCTCTCTCTCTCTCATTTTTCAAGACAGGGTTTCTCTGTGTAGCCTTAGCTGTCCTAGAACTCACTCTGTAGACCAGGCTAGCCTTGAACTCAAAGACCCACCAGCCTCTGCCTCCTGAGCGCTGGGATTAAAAGCATGCACCACTACTGCCCAGCCAGACTCTCTTCTTAAGACAAAAGATTTACAAATAGTTCACACTTTTTCACTGATGGTTTTTGTCATTATTTTGGTCCCGTCCTTCCTTTTGGAATGGGAATGTTTATTCTGTGTTATTGTGTCTTGGAAGTATGTGACTGTTTTTATTTTTACAGGAACTTCCAGCCTTGAGCCTCAAAAGAGACTTTGGACTTAGACTTTTGAGCAGCGCTTGAGCTGTTGACTTTGGGGACTCCTGGAAATGGACCGCACCCTTTCTCAGCTCTCCTCTCTCTTCTGGCCTCCAGAAGTTGAGCGACCTTCACTACCACCTTCTCCCACACTGCTGTCTTGCCTCACGAAAGGTAGCAGAGTCCAGCGACCCTAAACAGAAACCTCTGATTCCATGAGCCTAAACAAATCCTTCCTCCTTTTATTCTGTTTACTTCTGATAATTTGTCACAGTGAAGGGAAACAAATACACCAACCCGAGTGTGTTTCCATCAGCACCTCAGAGGATCATCCTAGTCGTTGATTCCCCTACACTCTCTGAAACCTCTGGCTCATCTTGCAGGCTACCTCATCGTGGCCTTTCTGCTGAGCCCCACCACAACGGTGCACTGTCCCATGATCTGGTAGCTGTTGACTCTGCCTTCACCTCTGTGAAGTGTCTTCTCGACTCGGACTCCATAGCCCATGGACAAGCTCCATCCCGATTCCCAGTTCCACCTTCCATAACCCCAGCCTGTGCACAGTGCTTTCAGCTTGTTGGGGAGGAGGTAGTGTCCAGGTATTTGTTCCCTGGGGCCCCAGTCCCTGGAGACCTGGGCTGGAACAGTGGGTCCTGTGTGTCTTGGCATTCCATGGCCAGACTCCAGCCATGCTCTGAGGTTGTTTCATACACAGCTCTAAGTGCCCTGGGCTCTGCCTACCCAAGAGCCAGGAGCAAATCCAGCCTGAGGTTCTGTCGCCCTCATTTGGTAGTGGCTAGATGTGAAAAGAGAAACTGGCCACCAGCAGAGTCCGGAGCTAAAGTTGGTTATAATTTCCTGGGAGGCCAAAGCGGCCATCCAGCAAAATGTGAGTCTAGATGCAGCTGCCTCTCCAACATCAGGGCTGCCAGCCTGGAACATTCACATACTCTCAACGCCCCGTCATGGCTCTTCTCTCACCACCTCCAATCTCAGGAAAACTACCCAGGGTCCTGGAGAACCAACCCTCCCCTTACCAGTGGAACAGTACCCAGGAAACCACAGGCTCAGAGGCCACACTGGTTACCTTCTTGGTGTTATATCTGGTAGGAGCGATGATAGGGCCAATATGATTCTTTCTCGTGGCTGGGGAGAACAGTGAGTTCATGATTAAGTGATGGGGACATCCACTTGTTTCACACCCCAGGCCTAAGTTTCAGGAAAGAATGGTCCACATTTCATCCTACATTTCATCAGAGTTCCGGGTGGGAAGGTGCTAACTAACAAGTTTAGATTTGGAGGGAAGATCCCAGCTCTCACCTACCTGAAGGCAAGGTTGTACACATAGACATTCATGGTAGGCACTCCCAGCTTGGGAGAAGGGCAGCTGGGACCCAGGAGTTCTCCCCACAGAGTGTGTGGGAAGTATGCCCACTGGCCCGTGCAGTCTGTCACCGCTGCTCATCTTGCCTAGCAACCATGACCCAACCTTCTGCCCCAGTGTTGTCCTCTCCTGGATACCATTTCTAAGCAATTGGATCAAAAAATAAAAACAAAGTGTGTTGTTTGAGCCTTAGTTAGAGATAGAACATTGCTCCAAAATCACATCCAATGTGTCCCAGAAACCATCACTCCCTCACAAGGGCCTGAACACCAAGTGAGGCTGAGCTTCTCCTGGGCCTCCAGCTTCCCTGCAGGGTCCTCACCTGCCACCATGGGGGGAGATGGGGGAGGGGTACCACTCAGGGTCAAGTTATTTCCCAAAGACACTGTTCTTCACTAGCTTGGGCTAAGATGCCAGGATGAATTAGAATTCAGGCTCCCCCCATCCCCACATCCTTTTCCTCTATATTATCGGAGAAGAGTGTTCTCATGAAATTTTTTTTAAAAATCCATTCTAAGGACTTGTCATTGGAGCCTGCGAGATGGGTCTGCAGGTACCAGCGCTTGCCATGAGAGCCCAATAACTTGCATCCCGTCCCTGGATCCCAAGTAGAAGAGGAAAACTCCCAAGAGCTGTCTTCTGACCTCCACCCACACAACATGGCACACATGCAACCCACACATATACATACACACTAATAATGAATAATAAATGAAATTTAATTTAAAAAATAAGAATTGGGACTCGGTGTTTTAGAGGACTTGCTGCTCTTGCAGAGGACCCAGGTTTCAATTCCCAATACCCACATCATGGCTCCCAAGCATGCATAGCTCCAGTTCCAGGAGATCTGATGACCTCTTCTGACCTCTGCAGGCACCAGGCACATACATAGTGCAAATACACACATGCAGGTAAAACACCTGTACATATAAAAAAATAAAATAAATCTAAAAGATATAGGAAGCAAGAATTGTCTTTGCATTATAACCTCACCACATGTATGATTACCTAAAGAATAAAATGACACCTGGGAATAAAACGATCCTGGCAGCCGCCCTGGCAGTAGGGCGAAAGGGTGTGTATGCAGACTCCTGACTTGGAGCAACAGCTGAACTGCAACTTCTATGCTTTCTATCAGGATGTGCCCTACAGCGAGGGACTCTACTTCAGAGATCATAGCGATGAAAAGAGTTTGCCAGGGCCTTGACTGACTCTACTCAGCACAGGCCCGGGTAGTGCAAAGCCCTAGCTTGATATCCACAGCCTGTCCATTCTGTGCCTAGGGCCTGAGCACAGTGCAATGGAGAGGACTCATTGGCAGGCTACAGGTCTAGCTCTTGAAGCTATAAAAGAGGATGGAGACAGAGAGGTGTAGGCCTGGTCCAAGAAGAGCTTCCTATTCATTTACCACTTTAAACTGTGCCTGGACACCTGGGGCAGCAGTGTGGACCTTCCTCAGACCTGCCTTGTCAAAGGCAGGTCATCAGCAGAGCACCTAGCATCTGTTCCCAAAAAGTGACCACATATGCCAAAGAGCCAGGTGCCAGGGTGCTGGTGAGGTGCTGTCCTTGCTACTGGCCTGGCTACCAAAGAGCAAGACTTTTGTAAACAGTACCCAGGCTGAACTCTGAGATTTGAGCAGTTTTCCACACTTGTTATAATTCAAGTAAAAAAAAAAAAATAGATGCCAGGAAGCCAAATGCCTCCCCCATGGCCTCTGGTTCTTCCCAGCACCTGCACTGCTGGGCAAAGGAACATTCTTGCAGCTGTTGCTATAAGTTATCTTGTTTAACCTGAGTCACTGAAAGGCTGGGGCAGGCCAGCGAAAGTCTTTAAAGGATACATCCCCCTTGGTCCACAAAACTCTAAGTGTGACCTTGGTCTGATCTTCCATTCCTTTAACACATTTCAGTGTGCAGTCATCAAGTTCTAATTGAGCCGCTCCTCACCCTGAAGTCCATCTGGCCTCCATTTCCCAGAGGAAGGATCCAGAAGCAGGGGATGCTACCTCAGGAGTCCCCATGGCAACCGCTCCTTTCCACTGCTTTGGGGGATTTTTCTGTCTCCTTATCTAGCAGTCCATTCACACAGTCAGGTCCTGGAATCAACCCTCACCCTCTCACATCTGGACTACTACAGATGTTCTGCACCTTGTGTCTGCCTGAAGTCTGAGCGCCCTTGAAGGCAGCTTCCTCCACTATGCTCGGACACGGTGTCACTGATTGCACAGCTCCCTTCCACTTGTGAGGGGAGGGTCTAACCTCCTCTACTTGGCAGGTGAAATCCCGAGTGACCCAGTTTCACCCATCGGTCCATTCGCCTCCACTGACCGCCATGGACCACGTCCCATCCCCCATGCACGCCGCAACCATCCTCACTCCCGCACCCAACGCACATCGTTCTTCCCATCCCAGACTCTCCTCCTCTTTCCTATCTTCCAGCATTTACTCAACTTTCATATTAAATTGAATTGCCTCTTCACTGCTATCTACTATGTGCTGTTAGGTGCGTGCACGCACACACACAGAGAAAGAGAGAGAGAGGGAGGGAGGGAGGGAGAGAGAGAGAGAGAACAAAATGTTTTAAAGAACAAAAAGAGGTCAAATGAGGGCTTGGCCGATAGCTCAGTCTATAAAGTACTTGCCTCAAAAGCATAAGGATATGAGTTCCATTGGGCATGGTGGGTGCACATATAATCCAGGTGCTACAGGAGGAGGGACAGACAGACCTTCGGGATAGGCTGTACAACCAGCCTAGCTTACTTTATAAGCTCCAGGCCAATGAGAGACCTTGACTCGAAAGAACAATATATATAACACTTGAGGTTGTTTTCTGGCCTGCACACATACACACGCATACACACACACACATACACACGCACACACACACATGCAAATAAAGTGAGCATCACACTTGGTGCTCTTTTTTTTCTTCTATGTTTTGCAGGAAGACAGGTGCTAGCAAAGAGTGCTGGAGCGACCACTCTATTGTTGTAGAAGTTTATTTATAGTTATGTTTAAAATGGTTTGTGCACTGTTGGGTGAGGGGCTGCCTAGGTCTTGGCATTTTGTATTGTCTACAGGTGTTGGACGGGAAGGGGGGGGGCAGTGTTTGATGGCTAATGATCTGCGTGTGCTATCAGTAGAACACCTGAGGAGCTCTGAATCAATAAAAACACCTGAGCTGGGATGCTCTGGGTTCCACTGTCCAATATGGTGCTGGCCAGGATGGTGGTTCCCTCTGCTGAGGTCTGGCAGAGTTTGCATGTGTGAATATGCCTCCTTGTCCTTGCTGAGATGCCACAGCAGCCTAACAACTACACCCATGGTGTTCAATACAAAAAAAAAAAAAAAAAAAAAAAAAAACATTGTAAAGCAAAATATAAAAGGAAGTTTTCTATTCTATTGTTGGGGAATGGGGAAAAAAACGAAACACTTTCATTCTTTGTAATCATTCAATTACGATCAGCCAAGCAGTGATACGAGACACAAGATCTAAGAATGCAGGGGACATCGAGTTAGCTAACCCTCCTCAACCATGCTTTGGGAGGCTTGAACTAATAAAAGTCCAACAGATAGTTACAGCTGGTGATCACTGTCACAGAGGGAGTGACAAGGTGCAGAGCAGGACACGGGTAACTGCCAGAGAAGCCTCAGGTACCAGCAGCCTCAAGGTGAGTCTTAAACCTTCAATAAAGGACTAGATGTGATCCTGAAGGTCTGCAAGCTATCCCTTCTCTTCTGCAAGTCCTCAGCCCTGCTGCTGAAGCCAAGTCAGTTACAGATGACAGACGCATGGGTGGGGCTATGTTCCCATGTAGCGGTTTCTATGGACACTGAAATGTTGATCCCTATAAATTTTACATGTCACAAAATACAATTCTTCTTCTGGCATTTTCTACATTTAAGAATGTGAAAATTGTACTAGGGAGATGGGTCAGGAGGTAAAAACACTTGTTGTGAAAGCAAGAAGACCAAAGTTCAAATCCTCAGCATCTACATAAAAGCTAGGCAGGTATAGCAGCCCCACTCATAATCACAATGCTCAGGAGGCAGAAACAGGGTATTCCTGGGACAAACTGGCTAACTAGACTAGCCAAATCAAAAAGTTATGTGCTCAGCAAGAGACCTTGCCTCGGTAAATAAGACAGAGCATGATCAAGCAGGATACCTGTCAACCTCTAGCCTCCACACATGTCCATATGTGCATGTGTACATATATATATGCACACACACACACACACACACACATAAAAATTAAAGCCAGATGTGGTGATACATATCTGAAATCCCAACACTTGGAAGGCAAAAGCAGTAGGATCTCAAGATCAAGGTTAGCTTAGCCAACATTATGAGAGTCTATCTTTAAAAATATAGAGAGCAAAATGTTTTGGGGCCAGGCATGGTAGTACACGCCTGCAATCCTAGCACTCAAGAGGCTGAGGTAGGAGATTCTTACATTCAAGGCCAACCTGTGCTACATGGAAAAGCCCTATCTCAAAAAGCAAACAGGACCTGCCAGACGGCTCAACAGGTAAAAGCACTTGCCGATGAGGCCTGATGACCTGAATTCAATCCCCAGGACCCACATGTAGGTAGAAGGAGAGAACTGACTCTACAAAGTATCCTCCACACCTGTGCATGCTTGCGTGCGTGTGCGTGTGCGCGTGCGCGCGCGCGTGCGCGCGCGCACACACACACACACACACACACACACACACACATCCCTCAAACACACACACAATAATAACAAATAATATTCATTTTTAAAGTAGTATTGGTTTGTGGACCAAAAAAATTCAGGTAGTGGGCCAGATGAGTCCCTGTGGGTGGTTTTCAGATCCCTGGACTAAAGGATAAATAACACAGCCAGGTGAAAATGTAGGGATGAGTCAAGGACGGAAGTCTCAGCAAAGAGCTTCATTGGAGTTTTAAACAGCATAGAAAGAGTCAAGGTATTTGGGAAATAGAGATTCAGAGTGAGTGTAGGGGTTGCATATGCGTGTGTGTCTGTGTGTGTGTGTGTGTGTGTGTGTGTGTGTGTGTGTGTGTGTGTTTGTGCACATACACACAAATTCTAAAAGAAACACTTCAAACCCTGGGCTCAGCCGGGCTCAGCTCAGCTCTTCTTACACATACCTTCTCACTGATTGCCAAATTTAACAGGCCCTAGTATTTGAGCCCCAGCCCCTGGCTACCCTGTGTAGCGTTTGCCTGAAAGTATGGAAGGAGATGCTGGTGTGATCCAGCCAAGCCTTCAGCTGGCTCTGTCAGTGTGTGTTTATATCATATACAGCTGCCCACAAAGCTATTTGGGCACCCACCGTGCTCCACGAGCAGGCCGTGTGTATTTATAACCGCACAGCCATGTGTGGACAGCCCCACACATAGATCTCACCTCCATCACTTCACACATCCCCAAGGTGCCCGGGGCCTGCTTCCTGACCTCACGTCAGGAGCTGTGTGCCCTGTAATTGACTCTGATGGGAACTGTGCTCTGCCAGCCAAAGGCATGCAGCCCACCACCTCCCACAGCCCACGGCTGCTGCCCTCCCACAGATTCAGAGGCTGAGTCTTCCTGGTAAAGCTATGCCTGCCCAGAGACGGGCTATAAACATGCCACAGGCTGACCTGCATATGGAAATGAGGCTCGCGGTTGGGACTGGCGCCCAGCCACAGGCCTGTGGCCTGGCTGCCGCCAAGTATCTTTAGCATGAACTTAGTTCCCATCAGTCCTTCCTCTGCCCCACCTCCCATCTCCCTGGTCTCCTGCCTTGTCTTCCACTCTAGTTTGCAGCTGAGGTCTTAACCTCAAGCCCACCTACACAAAGGGTTTGGCTCTGGCCTCCCGGCTGACAATGATAACAACAGAACCATAGCATGGTGCTCGTGTGTCCAGTATCTCATCCAAGGCTTTAGTCTTCTGCATTACACGGAACGACCTGAGGCTGGAAGAGAGTCAGACATTCAAGGCTGAAGAGGACAAGGTTAGCACAGTTGGCGGGGGCTCCCTGAGCTAGAAGCACCAGCATCAAAGGCAGCGTTGGAAGAGGCCAAGACAGGGGAAGGACGGCACACCTAAAGTGAGGAAGACAGTTGGTAAAGAATCAGCATCACTCAGTGGCAGCGGAGGAGAGGGTGACGAAGAGAAGACGAAGAATGCTTAAAGCCTGCATAAGAGCTATTTGCAGAAATCTTTTCCAAAATAGAACAGGTTAAAGGCCATCTAGGACACCTTATTAGAAGACACACCCTGAGGATGGATACCCAGGCCCCTTGAGATGGGAGCCAGGCTCAGTGACCAAAGAGGCCTCATGGGGAAGCTCTCTCCTTGAGGTAGGACAAACTACTCCTGAGAACCTTCAAGATGTCACCCCATGCCTTTGTCACTAACATTGCCTAGCCAGTCCTGGAATGGGGCCCCAAGCACCTTGGGAAGAGGAGATGGAGAAGGAGGCTTGACTGCTTCTCTTTTCAGTGGACTGTGGTCCCTGGACTCAGCTCCCATGGGGCCCCTGGTGGAGGCTGGTCATGTCTGCATTTTTATCCATTGACATAAATGTGCATGTAAACCCTTCCCTCCTTTCTTCTCTATGCCTTTATCCCTTTTCGTCTCTCCATCCCTTCTTCCTGTGCCCTTTTTTCCTACAATACTAAAGGAATCTTTCTTGGGTTGAACCATGATCAGCCTCTGTGATTTCTGGTCACTTGTTCTGCTTCTGGCTTCAGGACTGAGAGTGGTGCTTTGTTGATACTAAATACTCCTTGCGCCTATGGTATTTATCCTTCCGGCAACCCCAAAGAAGAGTCACAGCCTTGGGGTGATTCAGTCACTATCCCATCTTTCACCTCCAACAGGTACCAGAATGAAAGCCTTGGACCCCGGCAATCTAATGCAAGAGCTAGTTCCTAGAACCACTAAGAAGCATCAGCTCCCCTCTGCCTTCCATTGCCTTGCAAATCTTTAAATACGAACTTAGAGCCACCACCAGCAAGATGGGGCAACAGGTAAAGGCACCTGCCCCCAAGCCTTGGTGACTTGAATTCTCAGAACTCATAGGGTAGGGAGAGAGAACCAGGTCCCCCAAGTTGTCCTCTGAGCTCTGTGACCCACGTGCACCCAAACACATACACACAAATAAGTAAATATGATTTAATATTTCCAATACTGAAACACTCTCCCCCTCTAACTGGGCCAGAATACACTGGCTTTCTAACAGTGTGTCTCCCACATCCCCAGCCATTCCATCAAGCTCCCCGGAGTGCAGTCAAACTACATCTTCCCTGCCCTGTCCTCCTGACAGAACTTTGGAGAGTTGCGTACAAATCTTTCCCCCACTTCCAATCTGTCAGTCCTCACAAATATGTCTGTCATTCCGCCTGTGAGCAGGCAGACATGAGCCCCATGAAGATCTACTTTGATTCTTTAAATCACAAGAGTGAGAATGGGATCCACTGTGCTGAGCATGCCATCCTGCAGTCACGCCCACTAGGGAGGTCACCCGTTTGGGGACCCCCTCTAAATCAACTCCCCCCCCCTTACTGTTTCCCATTCCCTGCCCATGGGTCCTCACTGAGCCCTATGTCTGTGACTCCTCTGCCTCAGGCCACAATAAACCCTGTTGAAATGTAAGTCCAAGCCCTGCCCATTGTCATCCCAGTAAACAGCCTGGACCTGAAGACGGCCTCCCTCCCTCCCCAGCAGATTAATAAATCAGACGCAGACGCCCATTGTTCTGGACGCAGTCAGACTCAATTGCAGGATTTTAAATCTCTCAGCACAGAGCAGCTGGCTGTCTATGAGAGGCCCCACTCTGTCTCTGGGAAAGCCAGCTAGGGATGGAAATCAGAGAGAGAAAGAGAGAGAGGGAAAAAAAGGGAGAGATCAAATAATCAATAGTGACCACGAGCTCTGGGTGGTATCCCTTGGATCCCACAGGAAGCAGATCCCTAACTTCATCAGGATTCTCACACTGTTAGTACATCAGGGAGGGGACAGAAAGTCAGGCCAAAAGGAGGAAGGTCTGGTAGGCCTGGGGTTAACCCTCAGATGGGTGGGGCCCCTCCACACCTACCCTCTAACCTCACCAGGGGCTAATTTCATCTGCAAATGTTTGAATGGTTCCTAGGTGAGCCTTCACTGTCACAAGTCGCTAGGTGAATTCCCAGAATTCCCAAGAAGAATTCATAGAAATCCCTGGATCTTAGACTAATTATCACTCCCTGGCCACCCCCCCAACCCCTTGGGCTTTGGTTTTTGTCCTGTTGTTTTGTTGTTTTAATCCCTCACTCTCTTGGGAGGCATGGCGTGTCTGCCACTGCCGCCTGAGTGGCTGCTAACATTTCCCCTTGCTGTTTATGTGGAAAATCATAAAAATATTTGGTGGCCAAAAAAAGAATGGAGAAATGCTTTGGTGGTCTGATGCAACAGAAATGCTCTTTTGGAGGGAGGTGGGCAGCAAGCTGGATGTCTTATTCTAATCCAAAAACATGCATAAACACTGTATTGATTGGAAATGCTAGGTGGAAGGCATTTTCCTGGGAGACCTGCCCCACCCCCCCACCCGCCCTCCACCCCCCACCCCACCCCCCACCCCACCCCCCAAGCAGACAAAAGCACTGTTGGCATCTGACAGAGGGTAAGTCACTTAAAATCAGACCACAGAGTTTGGGAAGAGCTGAAAGCTGAAATTTTTGTGGGCTATGTTCGAGGCTCCTGCCCTGGTGGCCTAATTCTCCCGACTGAAAGAGGAGGCAGTGATGCTGGTGTTGGTACTTGCAATGGTACTGAGGCTGAAACTGCTGATGGTTTCTGGGTGGGGGTGGGGAGGTTGTGAAGAGAAGAGGGAGAGGGACTTTAAGAAGGAGATGTGTTGATTTGGATGAAAAATGTCCCCCATAGGCTCATGTGTTTGAACACTTGACCCCTGTTGGTGGCACTGTTTGGGGAAGATCGGAAGCTTTAGGAAGTAGAGCCTTGCTGGGAGAAGTTTATTACTCACAGTGGGACCACCAGCTTGGTGGGGGATACGGGAGGGGAAGGGGTTGATCTGTCTGCCTCCCACTCTTGAAAATGACTAGAGTCATTTTCAAAGAGGGAATCTCAACTGAGAAAATGCTCCCACCAGATTGGCCTGTGGGAAAGCCTGTGCTACGTTTTCTTGGTTGATGATTGATGGGGGAGGGCCCAACACACTGTGGGTGGTGCCACTCCTGGACTAGTGGTTCTGGGTGCTATAAGAGAGCAAGCTGAGCAAGCCGTGAGGAGCAAGCCAGTGAGCAGCACTGCTTCAGGGCGTCTGCGTCAGCTCCTGCTTCCAGGTTCCTGCACTGTGTGAGTTCCTGCCCTGACTTCCCTGAGCAATGGAATGTGACCTGAGAGTTGTAAGCTGAAATAAACTCTTTCCTCCTGGAGTTGTTTATCATCATGATGTTTTATCTCACCAATAGGATCCCTAAAACATGAGGGAAGGGGAGAGAGAGAGAGAGGAGGAGAGGAGAGGAGAGGAGAGGAGAGGAGAGGAGAGGAGAGGAGAGGAGAGGAGAGGAGAGGAGAAGACAGGAGAAGAGAGGAGAGGAGAGAAGAGGAGAGGAGAGGGAAAGGGATGGAGGAGAAGAGAGAAGAGGAGAGGGGAGGGGAGGGAAGAGAGGCTAGGGGAGGGGAGGGGGAGGGGAGGGGAGGGGAGGAAAATACACATTTTGTGCTGTGTTTTGGAGCTGAGAAGCCTATCTACATTATTATCTCCTTTGACTTCATCGCTGGTGAGTACCAGGAGCAGTGCCCCACCCCCACCCCCACCCCACCACATCATATTAGTCTCACAAAGCCAGAAAATAAACCCCAGAGACCAAAATGTCCTGGCCAAGAGCACACAGCTCATCAGTGGCAAAGCTAATATTCAGATCCTACGTGCCAGCTTCATACCACGTGCCCTGGAAACTTCCCAACAGAAAGACAGTGTGAGTCACAGGTGTCCTTTACCTTGTTCTAGTAGCCACATTTTTTAATGCTAAAAATGTGAAATTGATTTTGATACTGTAAGACATAGTGCAAAATATCCAAACTATCACTCGTATTGAGTTTAGAGATGCAGCGTGATATCAGATGCATGATGGGATTGGGCTAATTTTCAACACTAATGACATACAGACAGTTAGTGTGGTCAACTTGAAAGGATCTGGCATCACCTGGGAGACAAGCCTCTAGGTACACCTGTGAAGGATTGGGCATGCCTGAGAGGGGTTGCTTATTGGGTGAGATGAGGTTGGAATGGAGCCAGAAATTGGTAAGTACCATTCCCTAGACTGGGGTGCTGAACTACATACAAAGGAGAAATGAAGTGAGCAGAGAGAGACATTCTTCACTCTCTACTTCTGGATTATGGGTCCAATGTAACCAGCTGCTTCAAGCTCCCGCCACTTCGGCTTCTCTGCCATGACGACTGTACCCTCTAACTGTGAACCCAAACAAGCCCTTTCTCCCCGAGTCAGCTTTCTTATTTAATTATCTATTTGTATGTGTGTGGGTGTTTTGTCTGCTTGTGTGCTGTGCCTGTGGAGGCCAGAAGAGGCCGGCAGATCCCCTGGAACTGGAATTACAGATAGACGGCCGTGAGCCCAACTGTGGTTGGCAGCAGTTGAACACTGGTCCCCTGGAATAGCAGCCAGTGCTCTCAACCGTAGAGCCTCATTGATTGTGGCATTCATTTATCACAACACAGCAACAGGAAGATAAACCAGGGAACCATCACAACGAAGCAAAGGGCAGTTAGCAGTTCTCTCAGTCGGCCATGTAAGTCCTAGAAAATTCTGGTTTTGCTGTCGTGCATAAGCTCTGTGAGTACGTCAACCTGTAGCCACCACGAGATTTGTCTCACTTTCCTATCCAGTCTAGACTACTTCAATTTTAACACATAACCAATGCAAAAATTAGTAATGAAATATTTTACATTCTTTGCTTTTAATACTAACTTGAGACACGGTGTGCTACTAGTCATCCCCAGTATAGAAGAACTTGACAACTTTAACGGTGATGATATGTCTGAGAAAACCTCAAACAGAGGGAGCAAGACCCTTGCTTGATGTAGAAGAACCCACCTCAATGTTAGCTCCCTACGGTCATGGAGTCAATGCACAAAGATCACTTCCGTTCCCAAGCTGCACCCCACTCCTCTTCCTGTCTTCACCTCTTCTTCTCCTTCTGAGTATCATCCGATCTAGGAACATCTGATCTAGGCATTAATACTGAGAGACCTACAGATCTACAGGTCTGCACCCTGCCTGCTGTAGGCTTTCAGATCTGTTCTTCCACGGTGCTCTGTCTGACACGGTGCATAGGCTATGATCCCTCCAATAACCCAGACATCTCAAAGAAAGAAAATTAAAAAATAAAGACCAAAAGAATGGAGCTAAGGAGGGAGGAAGAGGAGGACTAAGGAGGAAATTACTGGTTTACAGAGCACACCTTCCCCAAGGCAAGGTCTCCCAGAACATCTGAACATGACATTAGTTGGAAGGAGTGTTTTGAACATGTAATGTGTTAGAACAAGGTCACATTGGGCTAAGGTGAGTCTTGAGCTGATGACTGATGTTCTTAGAAGAAGATTGAAAGGCAGACCCAGAAGTCACAGATGAGAGTACCCTGTGAAGGTGGACACAGAGGGGATATAGCTCACCTGGTGGAGGGCTTGCCTATGAGTCCTGGGTATAATCCCCAGCACCCTATAAACTGGGCGTGGTAGCACATGCCTGTCAACCCAGCATTTTGAAGGGGAATCAGGAAGGTCAGAAGTTCAAGGTCATCCTCAGCTACACACAGAGTTTGAGAGCAGTGTGGACTACCTAAGATCGTGTCTCAAAAAGGTATGGGTTGGGGGCGGTGCTGGCAAGATGACTCAGTGATTAAGAGCATATACTGCTGTTACAGAGGACCCAAGTTTGGTTCTCAGCACCCCATATCAAGAGGCTCATCAGAATCTGTAACTCTCAAGTTTAGGGAATTTGTCTCCCTCTTCTGGCCTCCTAGGGCACATACACTCATGTGTACATACTCCTTCCCACCACTATACACTCATAATTAAAAAGATAGAGGCAGACAGTGAGTTGTGTATCTACAAACCAGGAAATGCCAGTACTGAGTAGTAACCTCCAGAAGCAAAGAGAGAGGCTCTTATGATTAATTTTTTAGGTTCATTTATTTACTATTGTATGTATGTGAGTATGTTGTCTGCATGTGCGTAGGTATACCATGTTCATGCCCGATGTCCATGGAGACCAGAAGAGGGTGTCAGATCCCTGAGAATTGGAGTTACAGATGATTGCAAGCCACTGTGTGAGTACTAAGAACCAAACTCCAGTCCTCTGGAAGAGCAGTCAGTGCTCTTAACTGCTGGGCCATAAGATTAGTCTTAATTGTCAACTTGATTGTACTGAGAGATGCACAGATATTAGTAAACTACGCTTCTGGGTGTCATCTGAGGGCATCTCCAGAGACAAGTAACCAAGTGGGGAAAGGCCAGCACCTTCCCAGAGCCTAGGACCCTGGCAGAACTGGCACCAGCCAGTTGCCACTGTGAGGCAAGCAGCTCAATCCAACACATGCTCCAGCCACTATGACAGTGTCCCTTGCCTCAGGCCCATGATGGAGCAAGCTGACCTCAGACTGAAGCAGCAGATACCAGCTGCCAAGTTTAAGCTGCTGTTCTCCAGCGTGTTGTCAAAGCACCGTGAAATACTGACTCACCGAACCATGGCATCGATGCTGTATCAGAGCTTCAGGAAGCAGCAGCACCTAGATTTGGGACCTCTAGCCTCTACTTCTGCAGAAGCCTTCACTCATAGCCCCCCACTATAGCGGTTTGTTAGAACAGCTCCTAGAAAACTACTAGAAAAAGGAAGGCCAGCCACACAAACTTCCTCTTGAAAAACGGAGGTCAGATAATTGATCAAACAGCTTGCCGCTGAGGAGGCGAGGACCTCGGTGCCGGTTTCATTGGCTGCAAGCCCCCAGGTGCTTGTGAACTCAGCTCCACCTTCTCTCACCTGCCCCCACTCTTCTATTTTGGTAATTACATGGGAGCCTTGAGAAAAGCTGAGCTTCAAAGTGAAGGGCTGAACACTTCACTTAGTGTCCTATGACTGAGAGAGCACTCTGACTGCGACTGGCTGGGTGGGACTCCCTTCCTCCATCCCTGCTCCGCGCACATCCAAAAGCCACCACAGGTCAAAAAGGACAACCTTCCCCAAACAGGTATAGGACCAGCATTGTATAGCGTAGCTGCACTTCCTTCTAAAACCTCCAAACAAGCTCTCAAGGTCCCATTAGTGTCCTATAAGGGAGAAAATCACTTACTCTGAGAAGGAATTTTGAGGGCAGGATGAAGACCAGAGTCAAAGTGAGAGGAGAGTTAACTTCAGTTCAAAAAGTCAACAGGGCGGGGTGGGGTGGGAGGGTGTTTTGAGATAGAGCTTGCTGTGTAATCCAAGATAGCTACTCTTGATCCCCCTACCTCGACTGCTCCGGTGATGGGATTACAGGTGTGTGCCACCATGCCTGGCTCTACTGACAGACTGTTTGTTTGTTTGTTTGTCTGTTTTTAATATATCTCAAATAAAGCTGGGTGGTGGCAGTGCATGTCTGTAACTCCAGCACTGGGGAGGCAGAGGCAGGCAGATCTCTGTAAGTTTGAGGCCAGCCTGGTTTACAGAGTGAGTTCTAGGACAGCCAGAGTTAAGAGTTGCAACAGAGAAACCCTGTCTCGAAAAACCAAAAAAATAAAATAATAAAATAAATTAAAATTTTATATATATATATTAAGTAGCCCAGACTGGCCTTGAACTTGCTATGTAACCAAGCCAAGTCTGGCCTTGAACTTCTGATACTCCTGTCTCTACTTCTCAAGTGCTGGAATTGCAGGCATAGGCTACCATATCTGGCTTTGATGGAATTTTTGAACAAGCAGGTAGCAGATGAGCTACCTCAGAGGCCAGTCCCCAGTGGAAACTGGCCTGAGAAATACTAGAAAAAACTAGAGGGCTGAAGAGATACTTTAACGGATAAAGGCACTTGCCATGATCCCTGGAACCCACATACAGGTGGCAAGAAAGAACTGACTTCACAAAGTTGACCTCTGACCTCCACGCTCTCCATGCAACAAAAACCCACAGACACTGATTATGCATACATTCATACATTAAACATACATACATTTTACATACATTCGCACGCAATAAGAAGAACTTTTTAAGCTAAAGAGAGAGGTTTTGTTTGTTTGGGGGTGGGGGTTCCATTTTGTTTGTTTGTTTGTTTGTTTGTGTTTTTGTCTTGTTTTATTTTACTGTCATTGCAGAGACTGCTTTTAGGGTAGAATAAGCTGAAGGCCGATTCTGAGCAAGAACGTTTTCCATCTGGGCAGAAACAGAACAGCTAGGAAGACGTCAGTATGTGAGGTAGGACTCCCCTGTGGGATAGTATAACACAGATCCTGACACGGACACTGCACAGATGCAGGTCCCTGGTCTTCTGGGCTCCCATTCTCAGTGTGGCCCATGCCACATACTCCACCCTGCCCCTGATCTGGCTGCTCCAATTCTCATGCATTTCTAGTAACATGGGCACTAATCAGAGAGCTGGGGTGGGGGGTGGGGGCTGAGAATAGAGAAAGCTGTGTATAGGTTATGTTTCTGAAGACGAGGGAAACATGAGGAAACAGGAAAGCCTAAAAGGGAGTGGGTCAGAGCAAAGCAGAAAGCAGTATAGTTCCTGTGCTCTGCCTATTTCTGCATCTCAATCTCCTTCAAAAGTTAGTGGCTCTGCACAGCAGCCGATTCATCACCCGGCATAAGTTTATGAGTTAGGATTGTGGCAAGGCTCAGCTGACGGGGTCTTCTGCTCACTATGGAATCGACAGAAGTCACTCCATGGTTGGCTGGTCCTCTGGTGCAGCATCCTGAGTGGTTTCCCTTACCACTGGCACCTGGACAGAGAACCTGCCTGGAGTCTATCCGGCATGCCCTCTCGGGGCAGCTAGACTCCATACTAGAGCAAGTCAAAGCTCCAAAATCTAAGTGAGCAAAATACAAGTTACATGACCTTTTATGACCTAGCCTGGAATTGACACAGCACCTCTCCGCTATATTATATTGCTCAAAGCAGTCACAAGCCAACCCAGATTCAAGGAACAGACCTCACCTCTCCATGAGAAGAGGATCAAACAATCTGTGACCATAGTTTAAAATCATGTCCCCGAAGATGCATGAGAGTTGGAAAGAATTGCTCTCTAGTCCCTGATTCTCATACAATAAACACGGGGCTGGGAAGGTGGCCCTTGCTGGCATACACAAAGCCCTAGGCTTGACCTTTAGCCTCACAAAACAAGAGAAACACTTTTTAAAGTTCTTTTTATAATTGTGTGTATACATGTAAGTCTGTGTAGAGGTACGAACCTATGAGTGCAGGTTAAGTGAATGCCTGAAGAGGTCATCGAATCCCCTGGAGCTAAAGTTACAGGCAGTTGTGAGCTGCCCAATGCGGGTGACCCAAACTTGGGTTCTCTGCAAGAGCAGTCCACACTCTTAACCACTAACCATCTCTCCAGCCCCCGAAGTACTTTCTTTTGAAAATGTGATGTTTATGAGTGTTTTGCCTGCATGTATATCTGCGCGCCATGTGCATGACAAGGGTCCACAGAAGCCAGAAGAGGCATCCGACGCCCTGAAACAGGAGTTCCAAACAGTTGTGAGCTGCTATGTGGGTGCTGGGAATCAAACCCGGGTCCTCTAAAAGAGCAGCCAGTCCTCTGAGCAGCCTCACTAGCCCAATTTCCTAACCTAGATCCTGTGGGTTTCTGCTCCCTCTTGTGGGCTGAATTGTACCTGGAAAAAAAAATTTGTGTTGAAATCCTAACCCTTATACATTTTTATCTGGAGACAGAGTGCTTAAAGAGGTAAGTTAAAAAGATGTCATCAGAGTGGGCCTTAATCCAATATGAACGGTGCTCTTACAAGAGGTGAAATCAGGACACACACAGGCACACAGGGAGGACAGCCATCTACGAGGCAAGGAGACAGGACTCGGGGAAGGCCAGCCTTGCCAACACGGTGGGTTTAGACTTCAGGCTCTAAAACTGTGAAAGAGAAAAAAAAAAAAAATCTGTTGTTTCAGTCTCCCAGTGTGAGGTAATTTGTTCTGGCAAACCTGAAAACTTACTGTAAGCCCCGGCTAAGCCACTGTGCCCAGCAAAGGTATCCTGGTGTTAACGTAAGCAGTAAGCAGTCCGGGCCTGCAAGATTACTGGTCAGAGCAGGTGTAGGGTGGGTGGTTCCCGTGTGCTGTGAAACATAAGGACCCCTGGCACAGGCCAGCTGCCTGCTCCTTTGTACCAGAAGCAGAAGATGGGAAGAGGGTGCCTCAACGCTCCCATCTCCACCTCAAGCAAGGGAAGGCATTTACCTTCATCTGCCACAAAAGCAACAACACTTTTTCTTTGCAGAGATAAACACTAGCCAGGTCCAGGTTTCTTATATACACAGATCATGAATGCAAGCAAATGCATGTATACACACACACACACACACACACACACACACGCATACACACATACTTGTATGCACACATGCACATGCACACATGCATACACATGATTTCTGGATTCCTTCACAACATACTTTCTTCCTTATTCTGTCAGCAAAACCCAGCAACATACCAGGAGTCAGGAGACCTGGACTTGGTCCCAACTCTACTTTCACTCCTAGCTTTCTGTTTGTTCAGTTTAATGTCACAGGACTAGCCCGGAGATGATTTCCAATGTAATTTTCAGCACTCAGGACTCCTTAGTCCTAGTCCCTCAGTGATGCCCCAGCCTGACATCAGGGTGGCATAGGGCTCTGGTGTTGCTAAGCCACGAGCAATCGGGTGGTCACATCTCCTGGCTTCCATTTCCTCCACTGTGAAACAGACTTACAGTTCCCCCGGCTTCCTCTCTCAGTCTCAATGTGAGACCTTTTGCTTTTGATTTTTTTTTTCCTCCAATAAGAATGCCTCCTCCTTAGCCTCCTGAGCATCCTCCACTTCTTCTCAATGCTTTGTCCTTTCTATCGCCCTCTCTGTATCCAGCCTACCCCGCATGGCTTCCCTGAGTCCCCCTGCTTACACTTAACCGCTCCATCCCAGGTTATCTACTGTCCTGGCCTCAGCCAATAACCTTGGCTCACATCCACTCCCTGTCCCAGGATCAGAATGGAACCCTCATCCCCAGCATCTCTTCCCTGGCCAGGGCAGCCACTCCTTCACACCCCATTAGTGTGCTGACTCTTACCATACCCACCTTTCATCTCTCTTTCAGGCTTGCTGGGTTCCTCCCTCCCCTGCTGTCACTGAGAACGCTTTCCCTCTCACTCCTTAGTTCCACTTAACCTCTCCATCCTTAGGGCCTTGGGATCAACCCAACAAAGCACCATATCTCCTGGCAGCTCTGGACACCAGAATTAAACAGAAAGAAATTCTCCGCATACACAGACAGGTGCAGAGCCAGATGAAGGCAAGGTCCCTGCTACAGCTGGCCCTTGACAGAGATCACCTGTCCCTGGCAGTCCTTCTATCCCCTAGGTCCTTTCCGACCTCCCCAGCCCTTCAATCCCCCAGCCTGGGAAGCTGCCCATCACACCCTCGCAGGATAACCTCGCCTCCTCCTTTGCAGAGAAAATAGAGGTGATCAGGAAAGAACGCCCTCACCTTCCTGCCCCACCACCACCACCCACAGCGCTCCACGTGTACACCATCCTTCCTTCCTTCCCTCCTGCCCCAGGGAAGGGCAATCCTCCCCCTTGTCAGGGCTAATCCCCCCTCCTGTGCCAGATTCCTCCCCACCCCCATCTCCTAAATCCTTGTCCTGCCTGAAGGGACAACCCCTTCTGTCTTTATCCTTTACCTAGTCCTGGGTACCTTTCTCTTGACACATATGTGTGATCACGTCTCTCCTTTTGGAAAAAGAGGACTAGACTTCAGTCCCTGTTCTTTGAAGCAACTTATACCCCACTTCCTTTCCTGGTTCAGACACCTGAAACCAGACCCTGGCCTGTAACTTCCTCCTCTTCTGACATATAGATTTCTATTTATTTAGGTCTAGTTTTGGTGGTGATGGTTGTTGTTGTTGTTGTGTGTACAAGCACAACTTTGGAGGATCAGCTCTTGCCTTCCCCCCTGGCTGGGGCTTCCTCAGATGCTACTATGCTAAGCCCTCCAGGCTAGCTGTCCCCTGAGCTTCTGACAATCCTCCTGTCTCCACCTCCCATAGGAATGCTAGGATTACAGATGCCTGAACCCAGATTTTTTTTTTTTTTTTTAACGTGGGCTCCAGGGATCAAATTCAGACTGTGAGACTTGTATGGCCAGTGCCTTTTTGGACCGAGTTGTCTTCCTGGCTCTCACGTTTCTTTCTTGCTGTCGCAAGAAGGGCATGTGCTCATTGTGGATTCACAAGAGGCAAACACTGCAAGAACATTTGAAAAGCCAAATTTAACCAGCAGGATGGTACCACGGGTAAAGCGGCAGGCAAGCTGCTCTGAGCTTGCTCGGTAGCTGAGCTACCCAGAGAACCAAATCATGAAACTTGTCCTCTGACCACATACCATGTCTCTCTCTCTCTCTCTCTCTCTCTCTCTCTCTCTCTCACACACACACACACACACACACACACACACACACACATAAATAAATTAAATATATATAAAGCAACTTTAAAGCCAGGCATGATGATGCATGCCTTTAATCCAAGCATTCAGGAAGCAGAGGCAGTTGGATCTCTGTGAGTTCAAGGCCAGCCTGGTCTACAGAGTGAGTTCCAGGTAGCCAGGGCTACATAAAAAACCCCTCAAGAGAGGGGATGTGGGGATTTCAAATAAATAAAAAGCAAAGTCAAAATTTCTCCTGCCTCAGAAAGAAGTGGGTTTGGTGTGCTGCCTCACAGGCTCCCTTCCAGGCATGTGCCACATACTCACGCAGACTTACGTACCCAAAGCCTGTTCTGAGCAGATGGACTTTCGAGGTTGGTGGTTGGTCCTGGAACCTGCTTTCTCAGCACACAGTGGGTTGTGGGTGTCTTTCCATGGCAGCCTGTTGTGGAAGTTTATTTTTAGTTGGGTTTAAAATAATTGTTTTTGTGCACTGTTGGGGAAAGGAATGCATAGGCCTTGGCATTCTATAGTGTCTTCAGGTGTTGGATTTCTGTGGGGGATGTTTAACTGCTGATGATCTTTCAGAACCTTAGGCGTTCGGAAAGAATAAATACACCTGAGCTCAGATGCTCGGGGTTCCACTGTCGATTGAGTATGGCGCTGGCCAAGATGGTGGTTCCCTCTGCTGAGGTCTGGCAGGGTTTGCAATTATGAAATATGCCTCCTTGTCATCCTTGCTGCGCCCCCACAGCAAGGAACTGCTACAGCAGGCATTGTGGGTAGACATCAGAAGTGGCTTCCTGCAGACTTGTGTGTGGACTCACCATTACTGACTGAGCTGATCTCAGAGAAGGGATGTTTAACTTGCCATTCACGCCAACCTGGCCAAGTGTTAAAGATCATGGCTCGGGACTGAGGTGCAGAAAATACAATCAAGTTCAAGAGACCAGGACCTATCAGGTACTTTTCTTTCCCTCTCAATCTCTTTTTACTTGAATGGCTCCCCCATTTACTTTTTCTTCAATGACTACTTGCTTCATTGTCCCTTCTCTACTGATCAGCCTCCTGGTCATCAGCACATTTTTGGTCACAGCCCCTGAGTCCACCAGGCCTTCCAACTTTGTTTACCAAGGAGCAAGCTGTTCATTCACATTCACAGGCTGAGACAGGCTGGCCTCCTGTGCAAAGACTCTGCAGTGTCCAGAGCAAGTTAAACCATGTTCTCACACCTCCCCCCTTACACTGATACCCATAAGGACACAGACTGCTCTCCCCACACCCCTCCCATTCACTTCCAGGCCACCGACTCCCTACAGACCCTCAAACCAGTCTTTCCTGTAACTGAAAGCATCCCTGCCAACACCCAGCCTGCCTCAACCCCAATCCCTCCCAGCATCCTTCTACCCACCTCAGGGACTGTTGTTCTCAGCTACCTGCCAAGATTCTAAGCCAAATCTGTTATTTCCTTTATTGTAGAGATGTGTGACATAGTCACTTCAGCTCCTGCTCAGTTCACATACATCACACACACACATACACACACAGACACACTCACACACTTGCTCACACATACACACAATCATGGATGCCCTTGTCCTGGCTCCAGTCCCTCCTGCAAGGTGATCTAACAGGTCGTCAAAATTGTGTGAAATCTCTTTCAGGGACACAATTTCCCCTCCGGCTGGAACCAGGCTTCATTCAGTCTTTTCCTTTCCCAGCATGAGATTCCTGGAGAAATTCCAATTTCTCGGGGTCCATTGTCTCAGTCTAATAGGGAAGTCACGGGTGTCTATTCAGAATATTGTACCTTTTTCCTACCAAGATCGTTACAAAAAGGCTTGGATAGAGAGGACTTGGTCTCCAGGTGGATCTAATCATTGAGAGGTGATTGGATAATGAGGCCCTGACCTAATCAACGGATGACTCCAGCAATGGATGTACCATGTGCTGACATTACTGGGAGATGAAGGGCAATGTGGGGCCTGGCTGGAGGAAGTAGATCACCAAGGGCTTGTAGGCTATATCTTCTCCCAGGACCCTCTTGGTTTCCCTCTCTCCCTCTCTCTCTCTCTCTCTTTCTTCTCTCATTCTCTCTGCTTCCTGGCCACCATGAATTGAACATTTCTGCTCTGCCACACGCTCTCCACCATCGTGATTCTGTCTCTCCTTGGGCCCAAAGCAATGGAAGCACCTACCACCCAAAACAGAGAGCCAAAATCAATCTTCCCTTTTGAACTTGCTCCTCTCAAGTATTTGTCAAAGTAATAAAAAGTCTAACATAGATGCACTCTGCCCCAAAACACAGATCACAGGGAAGGGATGCCCCAGTATCCCACATACCCTGTTATGTCAACTTGACACAAGCTGGAATCATCAGAAAGGAAGAAGCCTCAATTGAGAAAATGCCTCCAGAAGAACAGGTTGTGAGCAAGCCTGTAGGGCATTTTCTTAATTAGTGATTGAGGGGGAGGGCCCAGCCCATTGTGGATGGGGCCATCTCTGGGCTGATGGTCCTGGGTTCTATAAGAAAGCAGGCTGAGCAAGCCAGTAAGCAGAACCCCTTTTGGGACCTCTACATCAGCTCCTGCCTCCAGATTCCTTCCCTGTTTGAGTTCCTGTCCTGACTTCCTTTGGTGAAATAAACCCTTCCCTCCCAACTTGCTTTTGGTCTTGGTGTTCATCAAAGCAATAGTAACCTTAACTAAGACACACACTAGCCAGGTACTCAGGAGCAGAGTCAGGCAGTTCTCTGATTTCCAGGCTAACCTGCTCTACAGGATGAGTTCCAGGACAACCAGGGCTACACAGAGAAACCCTGTCTCAAAAAAACAAAAAAAAAAGGCACACACTACATCTCACTCCCACTTGCCTCCTACGTCCCTGCAGCCCTAGAGCCAAGCACACAGGAGTTTGCTTGGGAAGCAGAAAAAGCAGAGCTATAGGTCCAGATGGAGTCTGTACCCCTTGCCAATTTTGTGGGTAGAGGAGAATGCTCTCTCCGCCCCCCGTGAGTCTGACAGCCTTGCACAGATCTTTTACCCCGAACTGAGTCTCCTCCCCTACAGGAAGCAGAAAATACAAGCTGAAGGTAGGCTACACAAGCGCTCAGTGAAGCAGACTATTTCTCCAAGGAGGGGTAGGGTGAGATACCCAACAACTACCAACAGCTGAGAAGCTAGGTAAGAGCCAGAGGCTGAGAAGGGGCCCCACCCTCGGAACTGTGCCTGCAGATGAGGCCCAGATGGGACAGGAGGAATGCCCTCAACCTGAGCCAGGCATGGTGGCACATACCTGTGACCATAGAACTTGGAAGAGGGAACTTAGGGCCATCATCAGCTACCTCGTAAGTTCGAGGCTAGTCTGACTGGGCTACATGAGACCTTGTCTGAATAAAATAAAGTGCCCAGTCTCGCAGCTTGTCCTGTGATGTCCTGACAGAATCTGCCCTTGGACAAGCCCAACAAGAAGCCAAACGGTGAGTGAGGCAAGGGGATGTGGTCCCAGAGGGGAAGAGCATCCTGCTCTCCCACATCGTCCTGCCATCCCTGTGGAAAGAAGCCAACACCTGCCGTAGTGAGCACTCAGCACATCCTGGTTTTTATCCTTGTCATCATCAGTCACACCTGTCTGTCATAAACCCAGGCCCTGTTTTGCTCTTTAGGACCCTTGTCTTCCCTCCCACAGACCAAACTTGACTACCTTTTATCTCCTTTTTCCCCCCCCTGGTTTTTCAAAACAGGGTGTCTCTGTTGTAACTCTGGCTGTCCTAGAACTCACTCTGTAGACCAGGCTGACCTCAAACTCACAGAGATCCACCTGCCTCTGCCTCCTGAGTGCTGGGATTAAAGGTGTGTACCACCGCAGCCAGCTCCTTTTATCTTCTTATGAAGGAAAGCACTGATGAAGATCACAATATCCGGCTCCTTCTAGTGATCATATTTTACTTTGGCTCTCACATTCCAGTATATTAAGGTGCTAGGGGAACTGAAGCAACTATACCTTCCTCGTTGTTTTTGTCAAGCCTACCAAAAGTGGCCCACTATTTGCCCCTTGGAGTCAAGATGTCAAAGAAATTAATTGACATTGGCTGAGCTCCTATAGTACCCAGCACATTCTATGTCACACCCAGTGTGGCTTGACAGTTAAGAGTATTTGCTTTGAGACTAGAGGTGTGGTTTGATGGTAGATCACTTGCATGGCATGCACGAAGCCCTGGGTTCCATCCCAACACTGGGGAAAACAAAACAAAACAAAACACTCAGTTTGGACAAGCTCTTGGATTTATCTGATTCCCAGTTTCTCCCTGCCAATGGAATGCTGCCTCTGAAGGCTCTGTGGTGACAGTGAGGAGGGCCTGGCACAGAGACATTCCATCATCCCTTGGGGAATGTGTGGCAGATGGGGAAACAGGGATCACAGCAGGCAAGGGGTTTCCCAGGGGCTCCCCTAGTAATGATTTTTGAACCCAACCCAAAGCCAGTAGCAGCACACTGTCCACCCTACTGCTCCTACCCCATCAGAAGCCACCACTGAGTTGTGAAGAAGCATAGACAGTACACCCTGTAGTCTTACTTTTTCTGATGGTTGTTCCTTTGCTTGGGGGGACAGATGCACAAGAGTGTGAGTGAGATCAGTGGCCTCCTTGGCTGACAGCTACAGGAATCTCTCAGAGAGAAGGAGAGTGGAAGAAAGACTTCAGCTGAGGGAAACCTGACAGTGCAAATCCACGCAAGAGAAAACCACCAAAGGTAGGGACTTGAGTAGGGGGTCCCTGGACCCCCTGCTCTGCCCCTAAACTAGCTGCCAATCTAAGCAGCTCACTCATATCCTGGCTTCCAGAGCAGAAAGATGGCACTGCCCTCCCCTGCAAGGCCTTGGGATGCTGTTTCATCCCTCAGAAATCTGGGCTCTAAGAAATCAATGTTGAGGTGATTTGGAAATGAACTTTGACCCCTGAGGTGACCCTTTTTCTATGTGGCCATGGAAAGTTAATCTGCCATGCCTCAGTTTCCATGTTTACAAAGCAAAGGTGAGGAAGTCTAACTCCTGGGGTCATTAAGGACAGGTGTTGGGGTTGGGGAGGGGCATAGCACTGAGGGAGCTGTGATCTTCTGCCAGCTGGGGTCAGGGATAGCAGAACACACCGGGGTTCTTTAGGCAGAACTGTGGCTGACTCCTGCCTATGGTCTCAGGGCTCCGCCCCCTCTGGCCAGGGTTTCCTGTTGTCTTCCCTCGCTCCTCTAAAAGGAGGAAGCATCCTTCCTCTGGAGACCTTTGTCCTGAGCCCAGCCCTGGAATGCTGGAGACATTCACTTCATGCTGCGTATGTTGAACCACATTCTGGGTTTAAGAAAATATATTATTGTTTACCTAACGGTTCCTTGGTGAGAAACGGGTGTCTGTTGCTTTAAACAGAGGCAGAGTGTGCAGACAGAAAGGCTCCGGGCTTGTTTGCAGCTGAGAGGAGGGAGAAGGAAGGCATCCTGTTGTTAACCGAGAAGGACAGACAGACAGACAGGGAAAAGGTCAGCAGACACCTGAACAGGGAAACTAACTCAATTTCTCTCTCCACTGAATTATCTTTTCCCAAAAGTATTCCTCCTTGTCTTTTTGCCATATACCCAGTCAGTCTTACCTCAAATGCTATTAGCTTGCTTAAGACAAGTGTATTTTCTTCCCTAGGCTCTGCAGGCTGGCATTTCTACCTGACTATGTCAGTACTGAAAATTCAGGCAGCAGTGTGTACGAGCGGCTCCTGAACTCGGAACTTTGGAACAGGGATGTGAAAAGGCTATCTTAGCTGAGTGGCCCAATGGCTGTGCCTCTTCCACCGCATCTGCCGGCAACTGCCTATCTCACAAGTACAAAGGCAGAAGTGGGGGCTTAACCCGGTGAGGGTGGGCCAACTACAGTTGACTAGTAATGGGGCTGAGGCTTCACCATGAATCTTTAGGTCCCTCCTCCCAGCATCCCACCCTTAGAGACCCATCAGCAGGTGTGAGGGCCGCAGAGGGAAAGGAAAGCAGTTGGGTGGGTTTCTGACCCTGTGGCTTGCCAGCTTCTGAGTGCCTCCAGTTGTCTCTGGCAATCTCTTGGTTCTTTAAGGTGCTCCAGCATTAAGATGCAAGCCCAGGACTGTAATGACCCAAGGGTGTATCTGATTCAACATCCATCCTTTTCTGCGATGTGACTGGGTGTTTAAGAAGCATCTATCAATTGCCGGTTCAATGTGGTTCTCCAAGGACCAACCCCACACCCCATCCCCCACACCCACCGCCACATGAACTGGTCTCTGCCTGCCCTTCCCATCTATCCATCCCTTCACCTTAATCCTTGCTGCGCATATTTTGCCATGCCTTCAAGAGTTTCTCAGGTCCTCTAGCCCAACGCTAACTCACCTGTAAATCTGAGACTCCTGACAGCTGTTCCAGCATCACCAGGAAGCTAATGAGCAACCCCAGACTTTTGCCTCCACTCCAGAACTGCTAAGTGAGAATCTGCCTTCTCCTTCCTACCTTGGGACCCTCATCCAGGCAGCGCTCTCTATCTAGAATGTGCCTCTTTCATCTGAGCCAGCCTTGCACCTACTCATTCTTGACTTATATTTCCTTTCCCCTGAAAGGGATTACTTGATCCTCTGACGAAAAGACATCCAGTTCTTTTTTTTATAATACAATTTGCAGTATGTAATTACATACCAGCTCACATCTGCCTCTG
Source organism: Cricetomys ansorgei (assembly GCA_026225945.1). Classification (NCBI taxonomy): domain Eukaryota; kingdom Metazoa; phylum Chordata; class Mammalia; order Rodentia; family Nesomyidae; genus Cricetomys; species Cricetomys ansorgei. The sequence continues at coordinate 3,669,981 of JAMJFZ010001871.1, forward strand.
TGAAAACTCAGGCCATGTTTCACTGGCTAGCCCATAATCTAGTAAGAGTTTCACAGACGCATGTTGACTAAGTGAACATATTGCCACCTGGAGAGAGACATGCGCAGACTGCATGGGACACTCAGTCTCTCTGGGCATCATCACTTGGTCTCAAAATACTTATTGAGTATTCCTGAATGTCCCAAGCTGGGGTCCTCTGTATAAAAGGATTGCTTGTTACAAAGTGGAGTTCAAAACTTGAAAGAGTAAGTCCATACTGTCTTGTTCAATGGGCACGGTCAGGGGCTGAGTGAAACTAGCCAGGTCATTCCTGGTGGTAGCAGATAAGAACCCTCAGAAGCAAGGAAAGGAAATTCATATGACCTAGGTCCTGCTTCTGGGCTACATTCCTGCACAGCCAGCTAGGGTCAAGGGTCAAGGAGAGTCAATGAGGAATTTGAAGCTCATGAGAGTAACATACAGATTATTTCTCTAAAATCTATGACTTGTGTCTTCTTTTCCAGTAAAAATAGCAATGTACACAATTTGGGGCTGGAGAAATGGCTCAGCAAGTACTGCTCTTGCAGAGGACCTGAGGTCAATTTCCAGCACCCACAGGAAACAGTTCACAATCAACTATAACTCCAACTCCAGGGATCTGACGCCTCTTCAGGCCTCACTGCATACATATACCCACACAAAGACACACATGTATACATGTAACTTAAAATAAACCCTAAAATGGTGTACACAATTTAAAAATAAAATGCCACATAAGTCACTCACACCTCTCCAGCTCTAATTCTATTTTTCAAAATTAACTACATTTTAATTCATGTCTGTTGTTCCTGGAAAACTATTTCAGATCTCTAGATATACTTATCAACTGTTTTTTAACTTATTGATGCTATACACTGCTTATTTAATTCTTTTCAAAAGATGTATTATATTTACTCATATCTATGTGTGCATACATGCATGTGAGCATGTGTGATATGTTCTTGTGAGCAGAGGTCAGAGAGCAACTTTTTTTTTTCCTTTTCTCTTGAGTGGAGCAGGCGCATGTTACACAAACAGACTTATGGTGGCCAGAAGACAACTTCACGAGGTTGTTTCTCTCCTTCCACTTTTATGTGGGCTCCAGGAATCCAACACAGGTCATCAGGCTAGCATTGCTGGCATCAGGATCCTTTACCAACTGAGTCACCTCACCAACCCTATTTCTTTCTTATGACATCAAGAAGCAAATTTAGCTAGACTTCTCATGTTCTCCTCCAGGGTTTAGTCTGATCAGTATAATCTTCATCCCTCATCAAGGAAACTTCTCTTCGTAATGATGGAGACCACTACAGAAAACCACAACCAATCAATATACAAAGCTGTAGAGTCCGATCCTGATGGATACATTTACAAAACACTTCCACACCTAAGGCTCAGGGAACATTGCAAAAGAGAGGGTGGAAAGATTGTAAGAGCTTTGTAACAGGGATTTGGCTGTGAGATTGTGTCTTCTAGTAACATCATAAGCCATATTCATAAAGACTCATCAATATGACCTCCCAAATACAAGCTGAATAAGGAAGACACCAAGAAAAATGCCAAACAGTATAGGGGAAGTCCATGATGCCTCAACTCTACACAAAGAACTCAGGCAACTGAGTAAAGCTGGGAGCAAGAGAAATGGTCTTCCCCAGGGAAGAGCACACCAATTGATTGCCCAGTGCCAAATGGTCAACCCTGAAAACACACTGCGCTGGCTAGTTATCTGAAAGTAGGAAAGAAGTTAGTACCAGAAGTGGGGTATTGCTGTAACAGATCTGACCATGTTATATGGGGGAGGATTGTAAAAAGACTTTGAAGAATTTTGGGCCAGAAAAGCCATTGAGTGTTAAAAGATGAGTGAGTTGTTCTGTAGGAGCTTGGAAGATAAGAATGTTGAGAACAGTGCAGACAATGGAGGCCTGGCCTGTGGAGTTTCAGAGAGAAGTAAAAACTCTACTGGACCTTTTATGTGAAGACTTTGTGGTATCTGGTCAACTGGAGCTGAAGAATTGGCTGTGATTAACAAGAGACTATAACCACTAAAGTAAAACCTTTGCTCTGTTGGGACAATGGATGCTGCTCAGCTGGGGCTGAAGAATCAGCTGTGATTAAGAAGAGACCGGCATCGCTGAGGTAAAGTCTTCTGGGAAGTGTTTCCATAGGGTCAACACGCAGAAGCTGTGTTCCAGAAATGGCTAAATTTGCACCTCCTGTTGGCAGTCAAACTTGGTAGAGTAAGAGTCACCCAGGTGGTACTGGTTTTGGAGGCATAAAGGGGATATGGAGAGAAGCTGAGGCTTGAAACTGTGTACAGGGCTGGAGTCCCTAAAAAGAGCCCAGGAGAGGTTATCGGTGAAAGTACAGCAACAAGGGACCCCAGTAGTTATGGACACTCCAGTACCATGGGATGACCACCAAGAACAGCAGGAGCAGTGCGGGGGAGGCAGCCAGGGTCTAAAAGACAAGCTGTGTGTATTGCAGAGGGCAAAGCTAAAGAAGTGAGCCAAGCCTTTGGAGGAGCTCAGAAGGTCATGAGTGAATCCCAGATAATTGAACACTGTGTTATTTACACTTTTGGAGTTTGGTTTTGCTTTGTTCAGATTGTGACTGTGTCCTGGTTCTTCCATCTTGAAGTAAGAAAATAATTTATTTTTGATTCTATGGGAGTTCACAGTTGAGAGACTTTGAATTTTAAAAGAATGGATTTTAAAGCCAGGCAGTGGTGATGAATGCCTTTAATCCCAGCACTTAGCCCTCAGGTGGCAGAGGCAGGCAGATCTCTGTGAATTCAAGGCCAGCCTGGTCTACAGAGTGAGTTCCAGGACAGCCAGAGTTACAACAGAGAAACCCTGTCTCAAAAAACCAATAAATAAATAAAAAGACTGGATTTTAAAGAGACTGAATTTTTAAGTGTTTGAATTTTTTAAAGACTATAAGACTTTTAAAATTTGTAATGTTTATATTGTAATGTTGATATTAATGTGTGATCTTGGGGAAGAACAAGAAAGGAAAGGCTTAACAATAAATGTGTTGTGTATTAAGCTGACAAGGAGTCAGTTGTGCTGGCTAAATTTATGTCAACCTGACAGAAGCTAGAGTTTTCTGAAAGGACGAGACTTCAATTGAGAAAATGCCTCCGTAAGATTCGACTGTAAGTCATTTTCTTAATTAGTGATTGATCCGGGAGGGCCTAGCCCATTGCAGGTTGTGCCTTCCCTGGGCTGGTGGTCCTGGGTTCTATAAGAAAGCAGGCTGAGCCAGGCACTGGTGATGCATGCCTTTAATCCTCAGCACTCGAGAGGCAGAGACGGGAAGATCTCTGAGTTGAGGCCAGCCTGGTCTACAGAGTTAGTTCCAGGGCAGCCAGGGCTACACACAGAGAAACCCTGTCTCAAAAACCACACAAAAAAAAAAAAAAAAAAAAACCCCAGCAAGCTAAACAAGCCATGAGGAGCAAGCCAGTAAGGGGCACTCCCCCTTGGCCTCTGCATCAGCTCCTGCCTCCTGCCCTGTCTGAGTTCCTGTCCCAACTTCCCTCAGTGATGGACTGTTACCTGGCAGTGAAACTGAAATAAACCTTTTCCTCCCCAAGTTGGCTTTGGTCATGGGCATTTCATCACAGCAACAGTAACCCCAACTAGGACACATGCATACAAGTAACATTATATGGACCCAACAGGTTATATTTGGAAATATAGATGTGTATACAAGTATGTATATGCATACAATAACAACTGATGGAAAAAGGAGATCGGAAGGAGAGAAGGGAGGATTTGGAGGCAGGGAAGGAGAGGGGGAAATGTTATAAAGTCTAGTCTCAAAAATAAACAAGAAAAAGGAGTGGATTTAGCCAGCTCCTTTTCATCATTTCCATCTCCTTCATCACTTGGCACAGATAATTATATCACTGTTAATGTCTTTATAGACCCAAGCAATGTAGTACAAATGCATTGTTCCTTCAACTATCCTCCCTACACCCATATTCCAACTCCAGACATCTCTATGCACAGTGCCACTAGTGGCAACACGCACAGCCTGCTATTTGTCTAATATAATTGTCTTCAATTTCTCATCTACCTAAAATTTGAAAATACATAGCGTTTGTGTTATTGGCCTAATAATGTTCCTAAATAATACATACTAATGGAGGTCATACCTCCTCACACAGTTTATTATTTTCTTTGAGTTTTCAACTGCTTTTGCTTCCCTTGTGGTATTTACCTTTGTTATAATGTCTTCCCTCTCCACTGTAAACTTTCTGATATACAAAGTCTTCCACTAGGACTTTGCTTTTCTCCAGGAGGCACCTTTTACCACACTGCCCTTCCCCTCACCTAACTTCCAAAGCATCTTCCAACATGGTTGCTTTCTTATAATGTGTTCTCCTAAGTTAGATCCACAGTATTGTAAAAGCTGTGTCTTAGTTAGGGTTTCTAATGCTGTGATCAAGACCGTAACCAAAAGCAACTTGGGAAGGAAAGAGTTCACTTCATCTTACACCTTATGTAGTCCATCGTACAGGGAAGTCAGGGCAGGAACTCAAGGCAGGAACCTGGAAACAGGAACTGATGCAGAAGTCATAGAGGAGTGCTGATTACTGGCTTGCTTGCTGATGGTTTGCTCAGCTTGGATCACCTACCCAGGCACGACTACTAGGTCACTGCCACTGAACCAGGCCCTCAATCTCCAATTAATGAAATGTACTGCAGGCTTGCCAACAGGCCAGTCTGGTGGGGGATGCTTTCTCAGTTGAAGCTATCTTTCCCAGAATGTCTCTAGCTTGTGTCAAGTTGACATAAAACTGGCCAGCACAGACGGTTACTTTTCCTTTCTTGGTTTCCTCACTCATTTTTGTGTGTATGTATACAGGGGTACAGGGATGGATGCCTGTGAATGCATGTGTATGTGCAGCCAGAAACCACCCTCAAGCATCAGCTCTCAGAAGTCTACCTTGTTCATTGCTTAGGAAGGTTGTTTGTTGGAGACATGTTCCCTCCCTGGAACCTGGTGCTCGCTTAGAAGGCTAGGCTGCCCACCCAGTGAACCCCAGGGATCTGTCTACCTGTCTCACCTCCTCAGTGCTGAGATTACAAACACAGACCACCACGCCCAGTTTTTCTTACAGGTGCCAGGGATTGAACTCAAGTCCATACGCTTGCATAGCAAGCACTTTACCGACTGAGCATACAGCTCCCTCTCTGGCATTTTTACTGGGAACATATTCTTAACTTCCAAATAAATAAATAAATAGTTTGTGACATGCACCTTCTATAAATCCTTGTAGCTTTGAAGATACCTCTCAGTTATAACTATTTCTGATGGAGAAAAGTCGATTGAGAATGCTTTTCCCTCCGAATTCTAAAGTTACATGCTTCGTTTCATGTTTTAGCGACCAGCGCCGCTGGTACAAGTGATATCCTCTCAGAGACGGTGTTTTCTTTCTTTCTCTTCCTTTTGTCTGTGAATCCTTGCCTTCCGTCTCCTTCATCGCCTTTCTGAAGCTCCGCCTCCGTGGCTCCTTTATGTCTCTTGTCCCCTTCCTCGTCACTTCTGTCTTTTTGCCTGTGTCCTGCGATTCCTCTCTGTCCTTGTCATCCAGATAGATATTTTATTTTTTCATCTTATTTTTTATTTTTTAAATAAATCCTCTCTTCTTTAAAGAAAGGTTTGTCTTCGTTTTATGTGCATAAATGTTTGCAGAGTAAGTTTAAGGCCACCTCGGGGCAACTTAATGATACCTTGTTTCAAAGTCTAAGAAGGCTGAGGATATAGTTCAGTGGCAGAATACTTGCCTCGCTTACAAAAGATCTTGGGTTCAACCCCCAGAGGCACAGAAAAGAAAGAAACAAATAACGAAAAAGAAAGAAAAGTCTATTCAGTCTCTATAACAGGAGATAGAATCCTTCTGGATCCATATCGTGTGATCTTGAACTACATCAAGGCAGGTGAAGGAGGTGAGCAGAGGCTGAAATCGGGGGCCCTCTGCTTTCCAGGGTATAAGCCCAAGTTGAGCTGCATTTCGGCCTCTCGTTTGAGCCTCTCACCTGAGCATTCACGCAGTGTGCGACCTGCTCACACATTCACAGCAGCCCTGTTGCTCTGGACTAAGACTTGACCACACTAGACCCCATTGTGATACAGCAAGATGCCAAGAGGATGCAAGAGGATGAGTCCTACATCCTCCTCCTGACATTGAGCACATACTCTGTCTCGCCACACCCTCCAGCCAGCCTGCTTTATGATGTTACCTGTGTGACACCCCCACAAGGAATTCAAGTTTATGACCATTATCATAAACGATTTTTTTTTCATGTTGGTTTATCCAAATAATTAGTTTCATGGTCTATTTCTGAATGGCATTTTTTTCCCACCCAACCCCCTCCCCCAGCACTCTTGGTTAATCTATTTGTGTTCACTCTGCCCTCTTCTAAAAATACATACAATGCAGCAAAAATGTTTTAAGGTAATTCTGGAATGTGTGAAAAAGCATTCTGACCACAAAGTTATATTAAGATGTTTAATTATCAGAAAATTGCTGTAGAGTAAACCTATCAAACAGTAAATGTGTACCCTGCATATATGCACTGGGAATTCCTGAGCAGCCTCAGTCTGTAAACCTATTCACCTCACCCAGGCACTCAACTGACTCTTTATACCTTTGCTTCAACCAGCCTGGGAGACTTGAAGATCCCATTGCTTCCGAGTGGCTTCAGGATCCAAGGAGTTCTTCAAGCAGGTCCAACTTCCCCTAGCTCACCCGGAGACTATGTTCCTTCTTCCTTCCTTTTGCTACCAACCCACTCTTAAGGTCTTTATTTGTCCACTTTCTATGTTTTAGGAAGCCACTGGGGCTTTAGGCCACTATCGTGAGTTGTCTCGGCCAGCTAATACTGCATAACAAGCAAACACAAACATCACAGTAGCTGGTAACAAGAAGCATTTCTGAGGGTCTGGTGGGGTGGCTTAGCTTCAGGATACAGGTCTCTGGATCACCCGGGGCAATTTAGGTCCACACAGCTCTAGTCCCACTGAGCCCATGTCCTGGTTTTCACATAGCGATGCCCCACATATAAGGAGAAAGTTCAACTGCACAAGCACATTTCTGCTTCTGTTCATAACCGTTGCATCCATTAGCATCAAGTGAAATAGAGAACCCCAAAGTCAGAGACAGGGAAACGTGGTTGTCTCTGGAGATGGGTGAGAGGGAAGGAGGGAGGAGTATCTACAGATCTTCCTCACTCGTCTGCCCTTTAGTCACAAATATCTGCTCCTTTCCCATATGCAAAATACACTCACTAGATCCCTGAGACATACCAAATGTCTTACCCAAACCTGGCATGGATCTGCAATTCCAGAGTCTTGAGCTCTACACCGGAGCTGGCTGAGGCTCTTCTTCATTTGATGAGGACCTAAGAATCAACAAGACATGCTTTTTTTCCTCATTCGCCTGACACAAAGGAGGAGCCTGTACTGAACCGCTGCAGAAATGCTCCCATTCGGGGTGGGGAATAACAAGAGGCTGCAGTCCCTCATTCACCCCCACAGTTTCAAGGTCAAGCTGGGAATGTCCTCACACAGTCTGCCTAAAATGGATTAGAGAATGTTCTTTGAACATTCCTGCTCCCAGTCCTTTCTTTCCTTTGAGCTCTTGGCTCTTCCTTCTTCGGTATCTTCCCTGCCTCTCTGGCTCTGCCACTTTGGAAGAGCACATCTGAGGGTAGGCAGATCACAACCCCGCTGTCTGCCTCCAGCCAGACATGGGCTTACGTCTCCAACGGCACATTTTTCTTTTGAATCATCCGGTGGAAGTTCTTCCTGAGACTTTGTTAGCATTCTGCGAGGTTCACTCCGTTTGACTTTGGACACAAAAGCCATGTCTGCAGCTCTTTTGAAAACAAGTCTCTCTCTTTCCCTGCAGAATCACACCCTTCATTTTGTCTAGGAGGCTCTGTGTCCGGCTGAAAGGGCAAGTCATAGTCTAGTTGGCCACAGAGAGCCGCCACTTAGTGAAGATCTGAGCCAAAAGACTTCAACTAAGAAAAATCAAGGCAAACTGAGCCAAAAAGTTGCTATGAGTTTCCCGGTGGCTAAAACAGCGAGCAATGAAAAGATTCATGCTAGTTAGACGAAATATTTTCTTTTTCTCTAGAGATCCTCATATACAGTAAGCAAAGTAAAATTCAGATTGGAGGAAGGCAGACTTTCTTGCAGGTCTCACAGGCCAGAGAAACTTGGGGTTAAAGAGGAGGACCTATCAGATCATGTGACCCTCAAGTTATCCTAAAGGCAGCTTTCTGTTTCTTGGGGAAAAGAGCAAATTGGGGTGGAGAAAAAGAAAAGGTATTTAAAGCCACAACCAAGGGTAAGAAACTCAGGATCTAGCCAGCTGTGTTTTATTTTGTTTTTCAGGTGACAATGTTAAAGGAGTGTGCAAGCCAGTGAGCTCACTTCTGGGGTGAGGAAGGGAGATGCTCCGCTAGCCAACTACTTCCTGGATTAGCTCCCTGAGCTCTGTCTGGGCTGTCCTTTGGTCTGACTGCTGAGGGCTAGTGTGGGCCTTCTTGTCTGGATGTGTTGGGGAACTCCCCAGAGGCTTGGAAGGATGGTTTGCGTCAGCTAGTGGGCTGGCTGAGTGAGAGGCTGACGTGCTCCCCTTGTTCTGGAGTGATACAGTGTGTATCTGAGACAGATGAGCTTAACAATAGACAGTGGGGGCCAGCAAGATAGCTCATCAGATAAAGCATCTACTGCCGAGCCTGATAATAAGCTGAGTTTGCTCCCCGGGACCCACATGGTGAAAAGAGAACACTGCCTGATTCCTGTAAGATGTCCTCCGGCATACAAACATGTGGTGTCCCATGTACACACACACACACACACACACACACACACAACACATAACCGATCAACAAACAGAAGACTTTGTGTGTGTGTGTCTGTGTGTCTGTGTGTCTGTGTACACAGCGTGTCCTTCTTCTGGAATTCTAAGAAAGCGGGCTGTCCTCTCCAGTCAGAGCTGGTTGACCACAGCCCTACAGGTAGGCTTTCTTCCAGCTCCTCTGGGTTGATGCGGAAGTGGGGCTCAGAGGAAGGAAGATGGAAGGCTAGAGCTGGAAGAGCACCCAAGAGCTGATGTCACCAATACAAGGGGCACTTGTGTCTCCTCGCTAGTGTTCTGTCTGGTTCACAGCTGTGGCCCAGTGCTGAAACCAAAATTTGGCCAGACTCTTTCCAGATTCCCAGCTGGGTCTCTCTGTCCCAGGTGGCTGGTGTCTTCCCCACTTACTAAATGCGCGTTGTGATCTCAGTTAGTGGGAGACAGAAAACCCACTACCAAGCCCAAAATGCCAGCATGTCTGGGCTGGTCCAGTTCATTCATGCATCTTCCCATTTACAATGCCGTTACCTGTCTCCTACAGTGAGAGGGCTCTCGGGAGGTGATGATTCATTCATAGCGATGGACACAGTCAGAATAAGGAAAAATGCCTTCAGTCTACCATGACACCATTCCACAGAAGGAAACAGGGTCTTTATTTGAGAATCCTTTCTAGCAGAGGCATGCTGCAGGGTGGCGTGAAGAATGGGGCACAGCCAGCCCATCAGTAAAGCAATTACAGAACAAAGTTGGGCTGGTGCTCAGCACTGGCTTGAGGGGGTTACGGTTTAGGATATAGAACAACAAGTCTCCCCTTAAACATGCCCTAATCAGAGCCCATCCCCAGCACTCTGTGGCCCCTCGGGCGGCCTCCCTGCTGGGGATAGAGCATCCTTAGCAAGCACGGAGACCATCAAAGGCTCAGCAGCAGGGATGCTTAGCCATCAGACAGGGAAGACAGATTTCCACTAAAACCAGCCTTTAAAGGCAGCTCATTTACCTTCAAGGGCCCCAGGAAAGCCCCAGATAGGTGCCATCCAGGAAACAGGGATACTTTGAGATCAGCAGGATATAATGTAGCATAAGAGCGGCAGGTCAGACCCAGAAACAACTTCCTGACTCAGAGGGCTTATTGGACCATGAAAGAGGACTCCCAGGGAGACTGCGAAATCGCCATCTCTCTGGGCCTTTAGATGCGTGTTTATGTGAGGTAGCGGTAGCGGCCAGCCCAGAGGCAGGCCTCAGGATATGAGGACTTCTCAAGTCCCCTCCTGTCACCACAGAAAGCTATTTCAGCCTAAGAGTCCAGTTTTCCCCTATCTGGGTGGAAACCCAGTCCAGAAAAGAGCGCAGAACTATCTACTCACTCGTTTACACATTCATTCACTCAGCATACACAGTAAACACCCATTGAATGAAATATTTAGTTCTGCCTACTTGAAAGTAACAGGGGTTCTTTGATGTTTTATGATTTTATTTTATTATCCTAAGAGGGGTAAAAGATGGCAGACCTGCATCAGAAATATCCTCAGCCTGGAAGCCATGCCAATGTCTTAACTCTGTGGAGTTTCTCCAACTTTGAACCAGCTGTGGTATGTAAAATCTAATCCATGGACCGGGCAGACGAAGAGGGAATGAATGGTGGTTTTCTTTATGCTATCTGACATACATGCACTACACATACACACACACACACACACACACACACACACACATGCGCGCACGCGCGTCAGGGCTGGCAAGATGACTTAGCAGTTAGAGGACATACTGCTCCATAAAGGATTAGAGTTCAGTTCCTAGCACTCATACGGAGCAGCTCACAACTGCCTATAACACCTGCTCCAGGGTGTCCTACGCCCTCTTCTGGCCTTCTTGGTCACTGCACTCACACATGTACAAACACACACTCAAATACACACATATACACATTATGTACAATTTTTTTGGTTGGGAAATTCTTCTAAAATTTGAATGCAAACTCCGTGGGTGACCTGGTCAAGTACAGACAGGCTATGACTCCCAGAAGCTGGACAGAAACATTCCTTGTAGGAGGCGTGGAGTGTGGGATAGGCTGAGCCTACGTCTCAGCAATTTGGATTGTGTGATCCAGACTCATTCTCAGGCTTACAAGCACAGAGATAGCCACTCCAAGCTCAGCCATAATCTGCTGAGTTAGGAGCTTCTGTGTTTAAGGCATATTTATTGGGCATTTGCATTGCCCCTAGAAGTGAGCTGCAAGGTTATGCTGTGCTTTAACAACTGACTCTGACGTCTCCTGATCTTCCCTGCCTGCTAGGTTTGCATTCTTAGTGCCATAGAAAACACAAATGTATTCACACACTAATTCTATTCATCCATTCTTTCATCCAGTCATCCATTGTGTTACTTGTTCAACACATTCGGTAAACACTCTTTTCATTTTTATTAGACTTTTTTATTTAGGGGAAGGAGCACACAGGTGCTGTGTCATGCGTGTGAAGATCAGAATGGGTCCCAGGGTTCAAACTCGGGTCATCTGGCTTGGCAGCAAGCACCTTTATCCACTGTACCATCCCAGATGGTATTCAGGAAATATTCTTGAAGCCTTGTCAAGAGCTAAAATTCCAACAATAAACAAGACAACCACCACTCCAGTGGTACTTAGGCCTAATATTCTAATGAGGGGGGCTAAAAACAAGAATAATGAGCCATGATGGAGATGATAGATAGATAGATAGCTAGATAGCTAGCTAGATAGATAGATATAGAATTTTTGTATTAATTATCAGTGGGCTATTATATATATATACATATATACATGCATACAATTTCAAAACCAGGGCCAAGTAATAGAGAGAGACTAGAATAAGCACAGCATTGGCTCACATGAGTGGGAAAGCCCCTTCTGTCCCACCTATGACTCTATGAAACCCACACCAACAGAAACCAACCCAGTCCCTACCCACCATAAGAGGTTCCTCCACCCCAGGGTCTGAAAACTCTAAAGGCTCTAGGACAGAAGCATCTTGGTACAAGATGGGCAACAAAGCTAGACACAGGGAGACAGACCTGTAAAGGACCATACAGATCGAGCTGTGACTTAACCCAGCGTTAGTGCCAGGTGTCAATGTTCAGAGCCTGGAGTTCAGTTGGAGAATCAGAGGCCGACAAAGAATGTTTAGCTTGTTCATGGTAACCTAGCAACTGAGAAAAGAGTCAGGACAGGTCCCTGAGTGTCTTACCCAGTGTTTGAGCTACTGTGTCACAATCCCATGGCAGGGTCTTGCATCCTGGAGCCTCCGGAGGCCAGTTTGGTTTGGGGAGGAGGGATCCAGGTTGGTGAAAGCCAGAGCAGTTAAGAGGTGAGGAAAGAGTATCATGAAAAGCCCAGAATTCCAACTGACCAGAACTGTCCTCAAACTCAGATGACTCATTCTCAGATCTATGACCTTGGAGGTGGGGCACATATAATCTCTCTGAACCTCGATCTTGCCATGTGTGATCTGAGACAACACAGACCCACTTCAGAGATGTACTGTGGGTACATTCAGAGGGCTTAGCCCAGGTTCTGCACGTGTAAGGAGTCCTGTTTATTGTTACACGATTAGTGACTAGTCCTGAGCCTAGGAAGGCTTCCTTCCATCATGCTGGAGACAACGGCCTCACACAAACACCCCCAACACCTTATGTTTGCTCATATACTCACCAAATGTTTACCAGGCACATGTCCCGAGACAAGTCCCCTTCTAGTCACTAGGAATACCATGTGGAATACACACAAATCTGAGCATGCTAGTACAGGAAAGGGGCAACAAGCAGCTTCATGAAGACTAGCAAAGATGCAACCTCAAGAAGTGCCAGGCCCTGGAGTAGTGGGGCATGCCTGTAATCTCCGCACTTGAGAGGCAAAGGCAGGCAGATCTCTGTGAATTTGAGGCCAGCCTGGTCTACAAAATAAGTTCCAAGACAGCCAGTGCTACATAATGAGATCTCAGACAGAGAGAGAGAGAGAGAAAGACAGAAAGCTAAAGTGCTACGCCAGAGCTGACGATGACCCAACTGTTGGGCTCCCCACTGTTAAACAACTCTATAGACAATCTAATAAATCCTTGTTTAATATATATGCGCCCCTTTGGTTCTGTTCCTCTAGAGAAGCCTCATGAATGCAACAGATCAGTATGGAAGATGACCCAGCCTTGACTCCTACAAAGAGTTGAACAAGCAGACATATTAACAACAGCTCATTGTAGAAGGAACACTGAGTACGGGTGCTGAAGGCCTAGCTTCGAGTCTTAGTTCTGCTCACTATTGAACAGCCCCGAGTTCCTTAGGGTAAAGACTGAGTTTGATCATCCCTAAGCCCCAGTACCTGGCACCCAAGAAGGTTGACACAGTTAGCAGAGTCATGGAACCATAGTGAATACCAGCAAGGTTATAGCTATTCAGTGCTTTATCATGCCCTCTCACCTGCCTCTTTACTGCATGTCATTCTGATCCATGGCATCCCTATGATGTGGATTTGAGACTGGCTACATGATTCATGGGACCTAGTGCAAAAAGAAACGTAGAGCTCTCCTTCCAGAGTTTATACGGTAGAGCAGTGAATCAAACCTGGGTTGCTCTGAACATGAGGTCCTGCGTGAGCATACACGTTGCCCAGATGTGAGCCAACCCTGAGCAAAGTCCACTGTGCAAATGAGAAATCAAGGCACAAGGGAAAGGACTCTGCTGCCGTCACGCAGTCGGAAGCTGGACGAGTGGAGCCTCACAGTAAACCCCACTTGAATCCAACTCCAAAACTTCCACTGACTTCAGGCTGGCCTGGTGTCTGTTCTCACAATGATTCCTCCCAGGGCAACTCTAATCATCTATGTCAACAGCTGTGTGGAAAGAGACAAGGAAAACAAATGTCCTGAGTTCTTGCCCTCTGTGGACCTTTTACCAGTTCCTGCTGCTCTCAGGACAAAACGCAAAGTCTCAGATGGACGTGCAGGGTCTTTTGATGTCTAAGTCTTCATTGAAATTCCCCAGCTGCACTGCGTCCTTGCCAAGTGCACACACTCTCTCACTGCTTCCCAACTGGACCTTGGTCCTTCTGGCTTCCAGACCTTTGCTTCTTCTAGTCACCCTGTCTCCGATGCCTGTATAATAAAGAGCAACTAAAAGTTAACTGGTCACGGAGAACAGGAGGAAGACACCTGAGGCAGAGGGGTATCATGACCCATCTGTCTGCATCCTTGGAATACCTCTCTACCCTTCCATTCATTCTGCCTCCCAGCCACTGTCTATCCACCCTTGATTCATCTACCTATCTTTTCATTCATGTACCTGTTCATCTACCCATCCAACCCTGTGTTAATCTAACCATCTTCTCATCTACCCATCTGCCCTTCTATATACCATCTACCCTTCCATCCGTATGCTTATTCATCCACCCATCTACCTGTTTCTTCATCTATTTACTCATACATCCTCTATTCCTCCATTTATCCTTCAGTTCATCTCACCATTCACATACCCGTCTATTCGCTCATCTAGCTATCCTCCCATTCGCCTCTCTATCCTTCTATCCATCCACCTTATTTCATCCATCACTCTATCCTTCACTCTTCCCATTCATTCACCTATCATTTCATCCATTCACCCTTATTCTCATCCATTTTGCCCACCTCCCTTAGAAGTTAACAGTTTAATGGAAAGACAACAAGCATCACTCATAGCTTAAACCACTAATGTCATAGCTTGTATGCACCCAGACTTTGTCCTTACAGTTGGTGACAATTCTCACTTTCCTCCTCCTGATTCTATCTCTATCATTGTTTCATAGATATCATCCCACAATGCGTGGCGGGGGCACAACTCCAGCATCCTTTACCAGTTTTCCCATAAGAAACACACATTCGGGAGGCTCACCCTGAAGCTGGTGACCTTGCTGAAGAGCTGGAACATTGGGGTAACGGTCGTGACCCGCACTTTACAGCTCTCCATTGTTTGGCTAGTTTTGCCCCAACTACCCGGACTCTTCTCAATGTCCAAGCTACTAATACGGGACCCTTTCCATGGCACAGTCCTCTGGGGGGTGTAATCTCATCCTCACTCCCTGCTGTAGCAAGTCCCCAGGGTCTGATGAGTAGAATGTCCCTTCACAACTCCTCTTGGCTGTTTGCCAGACTGAACGCCGAGACCTCCAGAATCACAAACACGGGTACCTGGTATGATTTCTACTAATTCCCTGGTGTCTTTAGATCAGCAAAACCTCAAGTGCATTTCCCCAGCATTCTTTGCTCCTCTCCACACAGGCTTCCACCCAGTGATGCATCATCTAAAGACACCAGAGGTTCCAAGATGGAATACAGCCAACCTGGTCCTGACTCCTTCCTCCTTAAACCCTCAAGCGGGCTGTTTTGTAAGAGACCATGGACTCCCAAGACGCTTTCTAGGTTCCCTTAAACAGCACCTTGTTTTGATCAGGGAATTGTGTTTTGCCAGAAACTTTGTGTTCAAATTCAATATTAATGTCAGAAGCCATGAAATGTACGTGATTTCTAAAGTGAGGGAGAGGGAAGGATGTTCTTGAACCTCACCCCTAAAGCATTCCTTCAGCAACTGACTTTGGAGGCAACTGCTCTGTATCGTGCGACTTTCTTTCGTTTGCTGCTGCGAGCGACACACTGAGCTGCACAAACACCAGGAGGTGCTCACTCAGCAAATCAGTACTCCGTGGTCCCTAGTAATCAGCTTCAGGGGCTCTCACAGCTGAGCGAGCCCAGGAGACAGGCAGTTCCTTTCTTGAGAAAACTGGAGACAGAGTCATGTTTCCATGCAACACATCTGCCCTGACTTAAACTTTGACTCTGTACCAGTACCCTTTCTGAGCTATTTGCACTGTGAACATAGCACCTAAAAAGATTTATTTAAAAAAAAAAAATTTAAAAAGAGGTGACTGTCGTTTTGAGAAAGGCGAGACACCCAACACATCCTACCCTGAGTAGATTTCTTTGACAGATTATGATGTTGCCTGGATGGTAAATATACCCTCAGACTGCAAGCAAACAGTCCATGGCATGTAGCTGAGGTATAAAAGAGGGCATTTTACACAACGTGGCCACACACACACCTTGTTATTTCCCAGAAATTAGAGGGTCTCCCAGTGACCCTGTAAATTCATCACACGGGTATTCTTCCACAGCTTCAACAGCAGACTCATTTTGATAGAGTTCTCCGGTCCCTGTTGATAAGATGTTAGAACCTGGGTGTGGCAGAAGGGGCTGGTCATTGCACCCAAAAGCAGAAACCAAATTCTTGGCCTCTGGGCTTCTGAAGGAAACTCTATTAGCAATTAGTATCCATTAGCTGGAGGGGATCAACAAGAAGACTAAATGGGGGTTGATTTCTCCGTGGGGTGGCCTGCTTACTAAAATGATAAGCGTTTATAGGATTGACTGAAAGAGATGCTCGCACACACTGCAAGGGCTGGATGAGGCAGATTACAAGGGGTCCTGGATAGCATCCTTCTGCCTACAGAATGGATCAGAGAGGTTTTGAAACTAATGGAAGATTTCACAGCCACACTTAGCAACTCCCCACCCACCTTTTACAGAACCAAAATTGACCGCAAGCCCTCGTGAAGGCTAGGGAAGCACTTCCTCACTGAGCTCCGTAACTCGCAGCTCCTTGACCAGACTTCTATCAGCAGCCGTGGAGAATCACAAATCACCATGTTCTAAATAGTTGCCCTTGAATCCCTTTAAGCAGGGTCCTTCCACCACTGATGGTGACTGACAGAGCCCAGCCCTGAGCACTTGATGCATTAGGAAAAGATGCTTAATCTTCAGCATCTGGAATGCCAAAGGTAGGAAATGATGCTCAAGTAAAGCGCTTGGGGCCTCGCTCACAGCCTCGCCCAGAGTCCGCTTCTGGGAAGGACAGAGTGGGGAGCAGCAGCAAGTGTGGGCTGGTGTGAGTCACCTGGGCTCGCCACACCTCGATCTTCTCATCTGTAAACTGGCAGCCTTGGGGTTTGATTGCTGGAGTTTGTCCTTTAGCTATATTTAGGGCCAGGTCTGCCCGTTTTACGGCAGCTTTCCAACGCTTCATTTGTTTATCTACCCAGCAAGTGTTTCTGAACCTTTACTCTTTGCATCACTGCTATAAATTTGTCTTATATGAGACAGAGTCTAGAGCAGCCCAAGATGGCCTTGAACTTCTGACTTTCTTTACAGGCATGAGCCATTATTCGGGTTTTACACCATGCCAGAGATTGAACCCAGGGCCTCACAGAGGGGTGAGCACTATACCAACTGGGCTGCATCCCAAACCCTGTGTATACATTTTCTATAATAATGTATTTTGCTTTATTTTATAAATAAAGTGTTTGCTTTATTTTATAATATAAAACATGCATGTCTGTGTAGCATGTGAATGCAGTGCCCATGAAGACCAGAAGAGGGAGTCGAATCCCCTGGAACTGGAGTTACAGACAGTTGCGAGTCACCATATGGTGCTAGGTATCAAACCCAAATCCTCTGGAAGAGCAGTCAGTGCTCTTAACCACTGAGCCATCTCTCCAGCCCCCTACCCCTGCAGCTAGGCTTTTAATTAAGACCTTTTTAATGGTGAGCTGTTGTCTTTCCATGGTGGGCTTCACTCTTCATTTTCATGCCTTGAACCAGCATCTCTTCCCACCCTGTCTACTTACAGAAGCTGGTATCTGTTTTGAAATGGTGGCCCACAGAGTACTTTGATATAGACTTAGGTGTGGTCGTTATGACAACCCAACAGGAAAAAGAAAAGCAGTCATGAACGCGGTATCAATTATAATGATGGTGACGATGTTCCCATTTTCACGCTTGTCAGAAGTGAGGCTTTTGAATGAATGCTGGAGCAAAAATCCAACCCCAGATCCCAAGATGCCTCTCTGAATCCTTCCCACTGTAGCACATGAAGCCAGGTGGAGAGCACCCTCTGGAGAAGATGTTCCAGGGGGTAGTGTGGCTAAATGCAATTGGTACAGAGAAGGGCCTCCTGAGCCAAACAGCGGGGGTTAAATGTCTTACCTCTGACACTTACCAGCCAGACGGTCTTGGGCAAGTGTCTCAACACCTTGATCTCTCGATTCCATGAGGAACAAAATCTAATGCGATAGTGCCCACTATTGTGAAGGTCGGTGGTTAATCCGACACAAAACAGTGTCTCGATTTAATGACTGCCATTCAATTGTCAATTGCTCTGGCATTTTAGATACCCTGAAAGCTACAAAGGCTGTGAAAGGAAAGCAGAAGAGTACAAAGATCTCTAGCTGAGTCCAGGGGGTAAGGGTGGGGCCGGGGGGAGGGAGATGAACGGAAACTAACAGGAACAGAGTGGGCTCCCACTCTGCTGCTTTCTCCGCACAACCTTGAATGGATCCACTGCTTTCCCAATCATTCGTTTCCTACCCAGTCGGGGAAGAGAGTTCAATTACATTAGTCATGACTGCTTGGCCGGGACCACTGACTCCCTCATACGTCCCAGTGGCCTCTGGAGACTCGGAAGCACACCCAGCTATACTGCTTGGACTAGGAACAGCTGGTGAAGATGACTGGTCAGTGTCATTGAGGTCCAGACTCACCGATTCATCCCAGATGGCTGGGGTTTTCCCAGTACTCGCTGGCAGTTCTACATTCCAGGAACACAAAAGGAGGAAAACCAAGGTGGCAGGCCACCCTGGAGGTCAACTCCTTTTTAAAATTCTGTAAAATCCTTCTCCGGGTTTTGTTACTCATTACCACCTCCATAGTTTTTGCCGTAGTTGATATGAAATAGATGTACTCAAATACATCTATTTCCAAAGACTTTTCACATCATTATGTCAGCAGTCAGTATAAACCAGGTCAGCAGAGGAGATAATTATCCCCATTAAACAAAGCTAGAGGCGTTGGGGAGATGGCTCAGTCAATAACGTGCTTACTATGCAAGCATAAAGGCCTGAGTTCAGCCCCCTGGATCTATATTAGAAGCTAGGCACAGAGGAGGTTGTCATTCCAGAACTGGGGAAGGGGGAGAGGAGGATCCCTGGGGCTTGCTGGGCCACCGGTCTAGCCCCAACTGGTCAGCAGGCAGAGGCAGAAGGATCTCTGTGAGTTCAAGGCCAGCCTGGTCTATAGACTGAGTTCCAGGACAGCCAGAGTTACAACAGAAAAACGTTGTCTCGGAAAAACAAAAAAACAAAAAACAACAATAACATAAAATGGAGAAAAGAGTGAAGCCACCCACCGATTTGAAGCCGGGCCAAGCCCACTGGGGAGGCTTCCAGAAGCAAGACCCGCCTGCCCTGCTGAAGAAACCACTGTAGCAAAATGGTGGCAGAGAGTCTAAGGAACGCTGCAAGGCTTTGATCCCTTTGTGAATCTTGTGATTAATGAGGATGCAGAAATGGCGACTAGTGGACAGCCCAGTCACACTAGAACCGTAGTTGAATAGGACATGGTTCATCACGTTAGAAGCCTTGGGATAAGCTTAAACAATGGCTGTTCAGCAGAGAAGTTCACATCCCTCCCCAAAGGGCCTGTTTTACTATGACATAAAATCGGGTCATATACATTTACATATGAAACATTTTGCTAAATAAACTTATATAATACTCAAAAAAAATAAAAAAGAGCTATAGTGGCTTTGTGTTTAACCCAGCACTTGGGAGGCAGAGACAGGCAGGTCTCTGTGAGTTCAAGACCAGCCTGATCTGCATGGAGAGTTCCAGGTGAGCCAGAGCTACAGAGTGAGACCCTAACTTAAAAAAAAAAAAAATTACTGGTTAACACCCACCATTAACTTCATATACACATGTATGCCCACATCCACACATGTGCTTACACATGTATACACAAAAAGAGGGGAAGAAACTGGGCTGGACTAAATAATGCCAGCCAGATGCAAGCTGCTTCCTTTTTGCCTCACTAGCCCCTGTCCATTCCTCAGCATTCAGCTTAGAGAACAGTTCTCTGGTATACTGAGACCGAGCCCTTCACCCCCATGTGAACCTCATTGCACCCTGAGCCCCTGGTCTTCTCCTTCCCAATATCCAGTATAACAACGCCTCACTTCATAGGCGGCTTCAATCAGACTGCGGTCTCTTTGGAGACAAACACCCACCGACATCTACACACCTACTGGACTGCCCAAGGGTCTAGCAAGTGTCTCATGAGTACTGGGAGACCAAGCAACACCCACGAAAGCCATTCTCAAGCAGTCACCTGCCCCACTCCAAGAGTCTCCTTCCCATTCACCCCAAGATCAAAGCCTCCTCCCCATCCACCTTCTCAAGGAAGGCAATAGCGTGCATTCTGGCCACAGAGAATGTGGTATCTGGTAACACTACTGGGAACGCTGACAAAAATGTGTCTGTAGTGGGTTCACCCGGCTCTCAGGAAGGACTAGGTATCAGTCAAACTGCCTCACACACAGGAAGAACACGAGCTGCCGCCGGTGGCGCAGGACAGCCTGAGCCTTTGGTCTTGGCTTTCCCCTCCTGGAGTATTTATATCCATCCGGAGAGACCGACTGGCCTCATCAACTGTGTGCGTGTGTCCACCCAAAGTAGCTATGCCCTGAATGCGTTCAGCACCAGGCCTTACATGGGCACTCTCTGTTTGAAGGTTTTAATAAGACACAGCAGGTGAAGGGCTCAGGTAGAGTGTCCAATGCCTTCCACTGTCTCCTTAGAGAGGTGAGCTCCTAGTTTGGTGTATTGTTTGGGTTTCAGTTTGGCTTGGTTTGCAGTCCTGGGGACTGACTCTAGAGCAGTGTTTCTCAAACTTCCTCATGCCGTCACCCTTTAGCACAGTTTCTCGTGTTGTGGTGACCCCCAGCCATAAAATTATTTTTGTTGCTACTTTGTAACTGTAATTTAGCTACTGCTATGAATCGTAATGTAAATATCTGATATTCAGAGGGTCTGTGGAAGGGTTGTTCAATCCCCAAAGGGGTCACAACCCATAGGTTGAGAACCGTTGACCTAGAGCCTCACGCACGGTTGGCAAGCACTGTACCAGTGAACTCTCTGGCCCTTTTCTTAATTTTTTTTTAATTTATTTTTAAATCAAGGTCTTGCAAAGTTGCTTAGGCTGACTTGAACTTGGGATCCTCCTGCCTCAGCCTCCTGAGTAGCTAGAATTACAGGCCTACACCAACGAGCTTGATTTGCATTGTTTGTTTTTACAGAAACAACTACTTTATAAATGAAAAAGAGGGAGTGTAAGGCCTTCTGTCATCTGATGAACATAGAGGGACTAGCCATTCAGGAATGGCAGCAAAGACTACAGATTCTAGGTACAATGTCTCCGAAGACCCAACCCTGTGGCCATCTTCTCAGGTCAGACCTGGAGCCTGTTTCCTGGAGACCTGATCCCCGGCTCTGGTTTATTCTTTCTTTCTAGAGAGCTGCAGAAAAGCTGCAGCTGCTACCCTGGCCTCAGGAGCTTAATCTTTGCAGGGAGAGCAAGGAAGAACACCATGCCATTTCCAGCCACACAAGTGGGCACGTGTTGGGGCTGCGCGAGGAGTGCAGCGCAGCAGAGCTGGTTGTCCCAAAAGGGAGAGAGAGGTCTGTCACTTAATGGGAAGCCACAACCACAGCCCCGCCCTGCGCTTGCCAGATCCTAGAACTAGGGGTATAATCAGTTACTCCCACCCAGGCTCCACTTCCCAATCTATAAAGTGACCATGATGGTGATGATGGGATCCTTGGTCAGATCTCCTGGTATTGGTATGAAATAAGAGAAAGTAGGAAGAATCCCTCTGACATGGAATTCACTCAGTGTCCATTGACCACGATTTCCAGTACAGGAGTCAAGGCTATTGTCCTTTATTCGACATATGTGTATATGTGTGTGTGTGTGTGTGTGTGTGTGTGTGTGTGTGTGTGTGTATGTATATATATATATATAGAGAGAGAGAGAGAGAGAGATTATCTAATAACTGCATCAGGCACAGTACCTGAAATACAAAGAAGAATGTGGTGGCCTGGTCAGGCTTCAGGATGCTCACTGTGTGTGATACAAATTCGGAGAAAGGGACTGATGGCAGGCAGGAGGAAGTTGGATCCTTATGGAAGGAACTAGAAAAGGCTTGGTAGAGGAGGAAGTGGAAGGTGCTATAATATGGTGAGGCAAGTGGACCTCTTATCCTTGTCCCATCAGCTGTGGTTGGACTCACAGACCAGATTCGGTCTAGGTTCCACGCAGATAGCTCCGGTCCTGAAGTCCGGAGTGCACTCTCCACAAGAGAATAACTAAATGCCGAAGTGACATCAGATCAAAGTGGATTGCTTTCTTTTTATGCTCAGTTATTTGGCTAGTTAGCCAGACTGGGGATAAAACGGAATTTGTCATCCTACCGAGGCACCAGAAAGTGAAAGGAGAGAGAAGCGATTATGCAGGACTCCTTCTCCGCCCCGCCGGCCCCTTCCAAGAGTCTCCTCGGCGGAATCCTGCAGTCCGTCTCCTGGGAGAGGTTCGCTCTCCAGAAAATATGACACTATTTCCTGCCCTTGTTTGTTAACACACCCCGTCACCATCCGCCTCGGTTTCATGTAACTGCCAACCGGCATTAACACCCTCCTCCTCGCCGAGGCAGAAAATAGAAAAGGAAGAATTCAGCAGACACCCCCCGCCCCTCCCGTGCCATCCTCGGGCGGCACCAAGATAACCAGGACAGAAACCACAACTGGATCCGTGCTCCCTCCGCCCAGGAACGCTAAAGACAGGACGGTTTAACCACCTTCTGCCTTTCCCTGCAAAGAGAGAGCGTGTTATTTGGGCTGTCTAGCCTGTTTCTCGCTATAGAGAAAGATAGTTCCCCCCTCCCCCAAATGCAAGGCAAGAGGTGTTGAATAAAAACGGGCGGGCACGGTCAGCTGGTGTCTGCAGCAATCAGGTGAGCCGCCCGCCGGCGCCTGCAGCGGAGACACACTGACCCCTAGTGGCCGGCTGAGCCCTTGCAGCCCTGTGCCCACCCTTGCTCTGGTCATAGAGCAATCCTGTGTGTGTGTGTGTGTGTGTGTGTGTGTGAGAGAGAGAGAGAGAGAGAGAGAGAGAGAGAGAGAGAGAGAGAATGGGTGTGGCCCGTGCTATGTCTCCACCGCCCGCCCCAGCACACTCATGTGCGCGCACGTGTACACACACACACACACACACACACACACACACACACCGTGTCCCTTTTCCCTTCCAAACCATAAAAGTAATTTCTCCTCCTTTAGTCCATCCCAGAGAAAAATTTCCTAGGAACCTTAGGAGGAGGAGCTCTGAGACTCTGCTAAGTCAGATTTCCAAGTGGAGATGGTTCAGTGGGTAAGGGAGTACTTGCTGCTCGGGCATGAGGATTTGAGCTCCGACCCTCTAGCACCCGTGTAAAAAGCAGAGTAGGTGCTGGAGAAATGATCCAATAGTTAAATCACTAACTGTACAAACATGAGGGCTTGAGTTTTGATACCTAGAACCCACATAAATGCCAAGTGGGTGCCTGAGAGCAAGCTAGCTAGCCAGGCTAACCTATGGATGAGCTCTGAGTTCAAGTGAGAAACTCTGCCTCAATTAATATGGTGGAGAGCAACCAAGAAAGTTTCCCAACATCAACCTCGGGCCTCCACACATGCAAACACCCCTGTACGCACGCACATACATGAAAAAGATAAAAAGATCTGTGTGCACCTGTAAACCCAGCATTGGGAGGTGGGATAGGGACAGGTGGGTACACCTACATATGCTACACACACATGCACAGGCATGTGGACGCACACACTTTTTAAAGTATCCGTGTGCAATTTATATGCAGTTAGAACTATACCACCATTTCACAGATGAACAAACTGAGACCTATAGTCTCATAGTTATGGAGGATGAGTCCAGCAGGAACCCCAGGTAGCTGTCTCTCAGCCACTGCACTGGGCTCTATGCTCTGTGGGTACCAGCAAAGAGGAGACCAAGATGATGCTCTGGGTGTGGCAGACTCTAGGACCCCCCACCCCGAGCTCCTCTCTGTGTGTCTCCTATAAGCCTAAGGGCCATCACAATGCAAGATGAACAAGCTAAAGGAAGGAGTGGTGTGCACGAGGCAGTGCCCTGAGCCCCTTGGATTCACAGAATGTCACTCATTTTCGATGCCTTGTGCCAGCGTGCGGGGTGTTCGATCAGACCTGAGCTGGACGAAGCTTGAGGGACGGTCCTAGGAAAACGGAAAGGCAGGAAGAGGGGTGGGAGCTCTGTGAACCATAATGCTGAGGTGGAAACATATCTCGTGCTCCCCAGGACGTCCCTGAGAAGAGGGGTTTTCGAGCACACCCTCCCTGCTCCTTCATTTTGGAGCCAGTACACAGGGGTGAGGTAGAGCTCGACTGAGTCCTCCTGACTCCACACTCTGATTCACAACTGAAATGGGAGCCCTCTCCTCAGTGAAGTCCAATTGCGTTTCACAGAAGTCTTACTACATAGAAGTAAATATAACCACATACTTTTTTTTTTTTTAATGTTTCCATCACTTGTTATGTGTCTCTGTGGAGTTGGGGGAAGCATGTGTGTGTCATGGCCCACATCCAGAAGTCAGAGGGCAACTCGCCTAAGTCTGTTCTCTCCTTCTACCGTGCAGATCCCAGGGATTGAACTCGGGTCACAAGCCTTGCCGGGAAGGATCTTGACCCACTGAGCTGAACTTCAAGCCCATCGGCCTTGGTTTTTAACATGAAAAAAAATGAAAGTCTCTGCCAGATGGGCTCAGTCACTATCTCAAGTTTCCTGGGTAGTGAGCAGAGACCCGCACACCCTGGCTTCCTGAGTCAGAGCAGCTGCCTTCCCACACTGTGACTGTCAGCCAGGACCCTCACATGGTGAAAACCCAGCCACCTGCCCCCACCTCCCCTCTAACAGTCCTTTAAGGTTGTTCCTGTCTGCAGACCTTTACCCGAGCCGTTCCCTCAGTCGGGAGTGCCCTTCCTGTACATGGATCTTCATGGGGTTGGCTCCTTCCTGTCATTCCGGTGTCAGCTCAAGTGTCACCTCCTCCGAAAAGCCTTCCCTGTGCACCCAACCTAAAATAGCCTTCCAGTTACTCTTTGTTGCATCACCGTCGTATCTGTTTCCCAGCAGTTACTAATCTCTGCGGTGTGGTGTCCAGTCACCCTCGGTCTCGGCTCGTGTGTAACAAGGAAATCTGTTACACAGCAAAAGCCTACCATGACCGCACAAGGATCCTGAAGCCCCACCCACTGGAAGACCTTGACCGTGGGTTCTATCCTTATCCCCCTGGAAGAGAGGAGGAAAGGGAGGCAGGGAACATTCTGCGACTTGTCCAAGATTCTCCCCTTAGTCAGCCTTGCTCTTAGCACGACAGAAACATCAGGCAATTGAAATTTTAAACAAACACAAGACTGGGAGATTCCTCCCTTCAGAAGATACAGAATTGGCCAATAAGCAAATGGAGTGATGCTCAAAAATTATTCTTAGTCACTAGAGAAATGCAGATTAAAACCTCCGACAAACTCCCCTCTACACTCGCCCGGGAGTGTCTAGTTGTCTTAAGCAGAAAAAAATAAGTTATTGGCAAGTATGTGGAGAAGTCTTGATGCTTGCGTGTTGCTGGGGAGGGGAGGGGTGAGAAACGAGGCAGCTGCCGTCGAGAATAAAAGCTCTTCTAAAAAGTTTAGTACAGGGCTCGGGAGATGGTTCAGTCAGTAAAGTACTTACCTCATGAAGACCTGAAGACCTGAGTTCAATCCCTTAAACCGTAAAAGATGTTTTATTTGTTCTGTTGTCTTAAACCCTGTTGTGATGTAGCACCCATCTGCGGAGTATGGGTGCATGATTGCTCCTGGTGCTCTTTTCTTTCACTAAGTAAATCTTGCTTTCGAGTGAAAGCAAGCGTGTGTGAGAGTTACTGTCTGGTCACGGACCCCAGCAACTGCCTCCTAAAATACCAGGAACTAAAATTGTGCCACCGGCTGGTAATCAAGCCTTATAGTACATGGTGGTGGTGGTGTTTTGGGAAAGGGTCTCATGTAACTCAAGCTAAGCCTCAAACTTGCAGTGTAGCTAAGGATGACCTTGAACTTCTGGTCCTCCCACCTCTACCTCCTGAGTGCATGCGCCAGGACAGCAAAGCTGTTTCCTTTTATTCCAGCCACAGATCCTTCCCAGGAGGGATGTCTCTACTATTACAAGCAATATGTAAAAGATCAATATCACTCAGATAAATAGGGCAAGGGTCTTGCCATATAGCCCCGGCTGGCTTCAAACTTTCTATGTAGCTGAAGCCATCCTTGAACTTGTTCTCATTCTGCTCCAACCACCTGAACACCAGAATTACAAGCATAGGTCACCTCACTTGGCCTACTTCTAATTTTAAGAGTCTCATAAGACATATAGAGTCAATGCCCTCCCCTGCGTGGGGACATCCGGCTGAACTTTTTTTTTTAATATATGGCAGATTTTACTTTCCCTGGAACCACTCAGGACATCTCCCTTATCCTCCCAGTATTTGCTTTTGTTGACCTTTGATTTAATCTCTACAAGTTGGCACGATGACCATCAACCTCAATATGAAACAGAGATGCTGTAAAATACAATACTTACATGGAACTAACATAGTAACCCGAATACAGATGCCATAGCAAGCTGTTGGCATGCTCAAAGTGGCAGAGACAAACAGAATTTTTAAGACTAAAAGATTATGTCAGACATGTTGAAACACTAGTTCTCAGTCACAATGATCACTAACAAGAATAGCATCAGTTTCCCCCTCCTCCCCCCACCAATGAAGTGGGCAGTTGTGTGGCTGATGTCCTTACAGAACTTCCTGTGTAAGGTTTCAGTGGCTTTTGTCTGAAGTCTACTAGAGTTATTCCTGACAGGTCCTATCAGGCATCACGTGTAAGACCCCTGCCTCACAAGCCACTAGCTTTATTTACTTTGTGTCTTTGTAGAGTTGACACGAGGGACTCCGTTTTTGCCCTGCCAGCTTGCTTTCACATCGCTATGCAGAGGTTCAGTAACTTCTTCCCTAAACAAGCCCACCCAACCTCCCTACAGGCAGGTCTACCTCCAGCAGCAATCCAGGTGACACCCTGCCCTGCTTGAGCTTTGACTGTCTAATTTCTAATTCTGGGACTGGGGTACAGGTGAAGGCCATGGGGTACAGAAAAGCACCCTGATTTCCATAAGAAATGTCTCTTTTGCTAGAGGACTAGGTATGTATTTGGGTGTTGAGTTATGGTCCTGTTGGGCTGATCTCAGGCAAATAACTTCTTTGGGAGGGAAAAAACAAAAACCAGAAAGTAGCCTTTGTGTAAAATTGCTGAGTGTGC
This sequence comes from Cricetomys ansorgei, assembly GCA_026225945.1. Classification (NCBI taxonomy): domain Eukaryota; kingdom Metazoa; phylum Chordata; class Mammalia; order Rodentia; family Nesomyidae; genus Cricetomys; species Cricetomys ansorgei. The sequence continues at coordinate 3,697,187 of JAMJFZ010001871.1, forward strand.
ATGTTTCCATTCCTTTTTTTTTTTTTATTATTATTTTTATCTGTATTATGTTTTCATTTATTTTGTGTGCATGTCTGTTCTACCTATTTGTATGAGTGGGCGTGTGCATGCCATGCTTGTGGAAGTTGGGGGATAATTTATAGGTGTCTGTTTTCTTTTTCACCGTGGTGAGTCCTGGGATCAAACTCAAATCATCAGGCTCAGCAGCAGGCACACTCAGCCATCTCACCAGGCCCCATTCAAATATTCAAAGAACATTATAAGGGCTGGAGAGATGGCTCAGTAATTAAGAGCACTCCCTGCTCCTGCAGAGAACCCAGGTTTGATTCCCAACTGCCCACACACACATACACACACACACACATTGTAGGGTCACAACCATCTATTAACTCCAGTTCCGGGAAACCAATCTCCTCTTCCTGGACTCTCCTAGCACATGGTGTGCACACATGCATGTAGCCAAACACTCATGCACATAAACTAAAAACGAATAAAACTTTAAAAATTGGGTTTACAGAGAGAGGTGAGAGAGGGAAGGAAGTCTTCAGTATTCTCCTTGTAGAAAAAGAGACACACAGAAAGATTAAGTACCAGCCTTTATTAGTGCAGCAGAGAATGAAAAAGCAGATGACTGAAAACTCAGCAGCCCCAAGTGACACACTTCCCCTTTCTAAGCAAGATATCCCCAAGGTCTCCAGTGCAGACACACACACACACACACACACACACACACACACCGAACCTGTTCTGTAGCCCCCAGCTCCATCCCTCCAGGGAGGACTTGGGTTCTGCCTACACTTGCACACTGGTAGGAAGGCCTTCAGGAGCTCTGTGATTCCAGCTGTTAGTTTTCACAATATGGGTAGGTTAGTAAAATGGAGCAGAGTATATATTTGTTGCACACACCCCCAAGGCAACTTCTGGCCTGCCCACTGAGGGCAGCAAGTTCCTGAGGTCAGAAGACATGGTTTCTACAGCTTCAGATCGAATAGAAGATGAGCTTCTCTCCATCCTAGCAGTCTCCAGATGGATTACTGCCTGTCGACGTGCTTGCTGGAGAAGAAAAGAATGAGAAAATAGTGTTAGAATGGGAGTGGCGGTGAAAAAGAGAAAGAAGGAGCCACATGTTATTTGCTGAAAAATTCCTCTGTGTGCACTAATTTTTAAATATTTATTTCATTTATGTATCCGTGTGTGTGTGTGTGTGTGTGTGTGTGTGTGTGTGTGTGTGCAGGTGTGCCAGGAGACCAGAAGAGGGCATCAGGTTCCCTCAGAGCTGGAGTTATATAGGTGTTCCTGAGCTGCCTCCTATATGTGCTGGGAATTGAACTCAAGTACTCTGGAAGAGCAGCAAATGTTCTTGATTGCTAAGCCATCTCCAACATTCTGGATCCCCAGAACAACAAAAAGAGAGGCCCCTGCTGGCTTCATCACACAGGAGAAACAGGAAGCGATCAGGTTGGCTTTTTCCCTTGAGGCAGTGACTAGTGGACTCCGGATCTGCAAGCTGTTGATTCCAAATCCCAGGCTGACCCACCCTGCTGCCACTGATTCCCTGTCTCCATGCACACAGGAGCTGTCTAGACCGCTGTGGAACCCCGTGATCCTTTTAAAGAAGTCATTCGCTGTCTGCCAGGCCCAGAGGAAACATCATCCCGATGTACAGATGCAGAAACAGAAACTGAGAGAGGAAAAGCAGCTTGCCACAGAATTGAGACGCAGAGCTGAGTCCCAGAGTGTCGAGCCCACTCTGGCCAGACTCTGAACCTCTATCCACTCCACAATTCTGTTTCCTTTTTTTTTTTTTATTTTAGTGTGTGTGTGTTTAATCTTTCATCAACTGTAAAAGGACCTAAGAGACAGCTAATCTGTGCTCACATGTCACAGCGCGGGTATAGAAATCGGATCACAAGAGCATAACTAGTAGAAATTGGTTCTCTCCTTCTACCACGTGGGTCCCAGGGGTCAAATTCAAATCGTCAAGCTTATTGGCAAGGGTGTTTGCCAGCCGAGCCATCTCACCAGCCCCCATAGTTCTGTTTTTCTAGAAGAAACTAAGAGTTTTCCGTGGTGGAAGACAGGGGCTTTGGTGCAGGAGGAAATGGCCTCAAAGTCAGGAGCATATCCAAATACACCATCCTGGCAGAAATAAAGGTATTCTGAGGAGATACTTGTGGGGCTGAAGACACAAGCCAGTTATTGGAATGCTGTCTAGCATGAATGAAGCCCTGGGTTCGTTCCCCAGCACTTCATAAAGCCAACTGTGGTGGCACACTCCTATGATGCCAGTACTTGGGAGTTCTGGGACAAAGGAGCAGAAGTTTAAGGTCATCCTAATCTGCATACAAGTTTCTTAAAACAGGGGAGAACTGTCTCTCCCATTGGCTATCAGACTATTAAGATAATAAATCTCTAGAAATTGGAATTTCTCTAGGAGTCTCATGCCAGGAGAAGGAAAAGACTGAAGTCTGGTACCTGCAAAAGAAGGAATTGTCTACTGGAAAAAGGTTTCACAATCAGGCAGTGGTGGCACATATCTTTCATCCCAGCACTTAGGAGGCAGAGGCAAGCAGATCTCTGTGAGTTCAAGGCCAGCCTGGTCTACAGAGTGAGTTTCAAGACAGCCAGAGTTACAACAGAGAAACCCTGTCTCGAAAAAAAAAAAAAAGAAAGAAAGAAAGGGAGAGACGAAGGGAGGGAGGGAGAGAGGGAGAAGATTTCACACGGTTCTGTCAACTTATCACCTTGCAGCAGAGACTGGGGCCTGGACGATGGTGATTGATAGGCCACACTTTGACCCGGAACACTGAGTGACGAACACCGCTGGTCCTCTATTTAAACCTAAACCTCATGTCAGGTCCCTAAAAGTGGACGTTGGGTTCACTGGGCCTCTGATCCTCGCCCCAGTGTGGTCCCATGGAATGTCTCCTTTCTCTGATTTTCTCCAGTAATTGTGTCTTTAATGGGCGTATTAAAAACAAGTGACTGAGCCCAGCTTGTGGACGCTGCCAAGGCCCAAACTGGACATAAAAACTCTAGTAAAGACAGGCACACTTAGAAAAGATGACCCAGAACAGGGCCCTGGGGCCGGAAAGAGCAGAAGCAGGAAGTCAGCCCAATCCTTACCCCTCCAAAGTAGAATTTCTCTTCCATTCTTAGAGCATCTTTTTGCCCTCTTTGAAGCTGCCTCTCCAGGACCAAGCAACTGTCTGTGTACAGCCTGCAGGATTGGGAGTTGTCGGAAGATGGCTGTGCCAGGCCTTTCTGTGCCTAAGTTAGAAGCTCCATAATGCCCAATCAACTCCTCCATAAAATAGGGTCAAAAGGCATGCCATCCATAACACCAGAGTAATAAGATGGTCAATGACAGAACTTCTGAGAGAAAGCACTCTACAAACTACCAGGTGACGATCCAAAGGGAGAATTCTTGTGCCGTTACAGTAGCCCGAAATCCGCATCAGCGAAGATGAGAAGACTGCTCGTGACCACACATAATAAGCCGGCCAGTTATGCTCTGTCTTGCCTGGTCTGCAAAAACCTCAGAGAGGGCTAGGCATGGTGGTACATGCCTTTAAGCACTCAGGAGACAAAGGCTGGCAGACCTCTTTGAGTTGGAGGCCAACCTGATCGACACAGCAAACTCCAAGGCCTCCAAAGCGTGTCTTAAAAATAAATAAATAAATAAATAAATAATAAAAACTGCAGAGAAGGGGCTGAGAGATGGCTCAGCAGTTAAGAGCAGTGGCCACTGTTCTAGAGAACTCGGGTTCAATTCCTATCACCCTCATGGTGGTTCAAAAAAGGTTGTAAAGCCAGATCCAGGGATCTGATGCCGTCTTCTGGCCCCTGGAGGAACTGCATGCATGTAGCGCACAGATATCTAGTTCCAAGATGGCGAATGGGGTACCATTCCCTACCCATCTGGGATCTCTTGGTGACCAGTAGGCTCCCCTGCTTTCCTCCCTGCCTGGCTCCCCGCCACCTCCTAAGCAACAAGCAGCTGCACCCTGGCCCCTGAGCACACTTCCCCAGAAAGTCCCCCGACCCACGCACAAGCTTCCCTCAGCCATCCTTTCCAAGAAAAGTTCTGGGACTTACCGAGCTGGCCCCAGGTCCCTTACACAGGGTGGACCAGGTTCCTGTCACAGTGGGGCTTGCAGTGGGGGTTCAGCCAGTGTTCCAGAAACATTTCCTCAGCACGGTGTTCCAGGGCCAGCAGGTGGTGCACATACTCCTGAAGAGACAAACCGATAGCAATGGGAGGCTCCATTTATGGGGACAGCTGAGCTGTCCATCAGCAAGGGGCAGTCTTGCTTGCTGGGACAGGGTATAACCTGCCCAAGGGAGGGGACGAGAACCATGCTCATGTCTCTGGTGAGGAAGGTCAGTCAAAGTCAACCACAGAGGGGTGCAGTCAGGAAGTCTGGGAGATGGTATTGCCAGGGGTACCATCTCTTCTACGGACTTAGGCCACTGCTGGAGCTAAACTTCAGCATCTGCTCTAGAAGACACCTGGTTGCCCGAAATACAGAAACATGACTCCTACTTTTACCCCCCAGAGGAATGGACCCCATACTTTGTGGAGGTCACCCAGAGGCCTTGTTGAAATACAGATGTCTGAGCCTATTCTCAGAGTTTGTGACTGCTCATTAACACAACAATTACAAGGTCAGGGTTCTCAATCGCAAGAACATCTTTTGAAGCCCTGCCAATGGCTGATGGGTAATTACCAAACTTTAGCTCACCATCAAAATAAGAATCAAAGAAAGCTTCTGTCCCTTTGTTCACAAGACAGCTTGGCTGTCTCTGGCCAGTGCTATCTCCCTTTGTCTCCAGTTAGACGGCTTGACAGAAGTCCCAATAAAGGAACCTTGCCTTCCATGTTCAGAGCTAGCAGCTTGGTGTCCCTTCTACTGTTCTGTCTCACAAGATCCCACCATCTGGTGTCAGCTGACCCTTGACAGCATTATACTAAGTGAGAGAAGCTAGACACAGGGTCTAAATGTTGTACAATTCCGTTTCTGCAACATGTGGTTGGCTGACCCTCACAATGACACGTCCACACAGAAAAAGTAGCTCCTGGGTCTGTCCTGCCCATCCCTGGGCCCCAAACTCCCATCTTCTCCAGAACCCAAGGAGCACATTCTCCCATCCACACACTAATCCAGATCTAACCCTGCTCAGCTTCCAAGAAGGAATGAGAGCAGTGCATTCAGGGATACAGCTGTGGACCAAGGGGAATATTCTCATTACCTCTCTCAACCTAACACTGGGGCTCTGGGCCTACCCCCTGACTATCACTCATTTTCCATCACTGCTATTTCTGTAGGTCAGGTCTCCATCAATATCCTCCAGGGTACCAACATCTCCTCGTCCCTCATCCATCTCTCCACCTCATGTTCCTCCCACCTCCCGGCTCTACCCTGACAGTGATCTAGAAAGGGCCAAAAGCAAGCCAGCACTGCCTGCCTGCGAGGAGACAGAGGATGACAACTGTATCCCCTCGGGTTTGTCTGCAGCTTTGCCTTCTGTTTCCACAGAGTCGTCCAGCTGCAGCTCAAGTACCAGACCCACGGTGTCTGCAGTCCTCTGCTCAAATGTGCTGACTTTTTCCTTGATGTTATTCCCTAAACTGTACAAAGTAACAATTGTTTGCACACAGTTCGCATTGTGTTGGGTATCATAAATAACTGATTTAAAGTATTCCAGAAGATGGGCAGCTGTGTTACAGAAGGCATTCGAGCATCCTTGGATTTGAGGCATCCATGTGAGGTCTCGGAACCAACTCTTCATGGATATCTACATGGGACCCTAAGCCAGCGGGTGAGTCAGCTCCTTGAAGGAGATGCCATCTTGCCTCGTTCTTCAGAACTGCAGAGACGCCCTCTACGCCCCTGTCCACAGCCGTCGTTTCCCTGTCATTAACCTCTGAGCTCCTCAGAACCAGTTTCTGCATCAGGGGTTCACCTAAACAGACCACTAACAGCCAGGTGCATGGGGTGAAGGGACCCTCTGAAGAATATTCTGGACCCAGAGAAGAAGAACAGGAAGGTAAGGGGGTATTGGAGGAGTCCGTCATCTACAAACATGGAGTGGGCCTCTCCAGTCAAGGGGGTGTAGCCTCTGCAAAGGAGGGGGTAATAGGTAATCAATACTCCTACTACTCTTTCTCCTTCTCCTTCTCCCCCCTCCTTTCCTCTTCATTTTATTTCTCCTCCTCCTTCTTCTTCTGAGACAGGATTTATGCAGGCTGTTTGGTAACTCACTACACAGACCAGGCTGGCTGGCCTCGAGCTCAAAGATCTGCCTGCCTCTGCCTTACCAACCCTGGAATCAAACTTGTGTACCATACACCGGTTTGCCTCTTCTTCTTACCCTCATCTTTTACACAGTCCAGTGGGAAGCCAGCCAGCAAGGGAGCCAGATGGTTCAGCCCGCACGGGTCAGACTTGCTCTAAAAGAACTGTAGGTGCAATAACCATGAGATGTGAACCACTGCAAAGTGTATATGAACCAGTACCACATAAATATACTTAAGTATCTCCAAAACAGCAGTCTGTTAATCAAAAAATTTACCTTGGGAGATACATTTAGTAATATAGTATTTGTGACAAGATTAAATCCTTTTGGTATATGTCTATATTTATATATATATATATATATATATATATATATGATATATATATATATATATATCTTAAAGTGGGCAATGATGGCACACGCCTTTAATCTCAGCACTTGGGAGGCAGAGGCAGGTGGATCTCTGTGAGTTCAAGGCCAGCCTGGTCTAGGAGTGAGTTCCAGGACAGCAGAATTACAACTGAGAAACCCTGTCTTGGAAAAAAAATCTTAAATCATACAAACTTTCCTATAGCACTGAAAAGACTTTAACAGAGGGTCCAGTTTGAACTTTAAGTTTTATGTTTTGAGAACGTCCCCTAGGAACTCTATAGCCAGTACTAAATGCAAACATTAAAAAAGAAAAAAGGCAAATAAATACAGTAAAGGAGAGGCTACGAAATATCTCAATTAGTAAAGTACTTGCCATACAAGATTAGAACCACGTTAAACAAAAACGGATGTGATGGTGCATGCCTATAATTCCAGCAATAATGAGGCAGAGACAGGAGGATCTCAGAGCTTGCTGGTCAGCCAGTCTCTCAGAATAAGGGAGCTCTGGGTTCAGTGAGAGACTGTGTCCCAAGTAAACAAGGTGAGAAGCAATTGAGGACCTCTGGCTTCCACTTGCATGTACACACGCCTGCACATGCATATCTGCACAGGAAAACATGCATACATACATACATGTGCACACAATAGCATGTGCACACCTGCGCAGGAAAACATGAATACACACACACCATACATGTGCACACATGTGCACATGCACACCTGCACAGGAAAACATTCATACACAAACATCATGTAAATGCTCACAGAAAAGCCAAATGTGGTGGCTATGTAGTTGTAATCCCAGGACATGGCAGGCTAAGGCAGGAGGATTGCCATACATTCAAGGCCAGCTCAAGCAACATAAATGAATTCCAGGCCAGCCTGGGCTTAGTGTGAAGTCCTGTCTGTCTGTCTGTCTAAAAAAGAAAAGAAGTGTTGTATATGGATGAGAGGAGGCTCGCATTTCCCTTGACAAGGGCCTAAAACACACACGCAGGTAAAGCATTGCCTCCTGCTTTGTAGCATCTATTACTTTTTGGAACTGGAAAAAAAAAATATTACACTGAGTGAGGCAACCCAGGCTCAGAAAGACAAGCACCTCACGTTCTCTTTCATATCCAGATTTAGATTCTGGCCTCTGGGGGCACTGCACACACGTGGGGCACTACACACATGCAAGCAAAACACTTCTACATATAAAATAAAAATAACTCTCTAAGATAATTTTTAAGTAGAAGGAGGGCTACAGAGAGAGACAGTGTCTCAAAAACAAACAAATCCTGAGCCCAGGTGATTCTCTGCCTCTGCCTCCTGAACAGCTAGGACAACGGCACATGCTACCCAGTCTAGGTAGGCTTCAGTTGTTGGTTTATCTTTTATGGCCAACAGCCATAGAACACTGACTATGTGGCTTAAGAGTCTGGTCCACAGTAGGGCCTCAGTACAGCTCACTGAAGAAATACATAAATGAATACATGAAAAGATTGCTTTTTTTTTTTTTGCCTTACTAAATTCTCCTTGGAAGGCCTCTCACCGTCGGTGTCAATCATCCGGCTATAATAGCCAAGTGTACATTAAAGCAAAAGTTAGTATCTATTTCACAGCAGCTGAAGTCATCACCGAAGAAAAGCCACCAAAATAGACACACACTGAGAACAAGACAGAAGCCAGCGCTGGTTTCCATGACACTTCAGTATTTATTTTAAATGTTAGGGAAATGAATATGCCACAAAGGCCTGAGAGCGGTCATTAGTCAAAGATGAAAAGCCAAGCTACAAATCTGCTAAAAACCACAAATTCGACAATTGCGTTGGCCGAGGCAGAAGTAAGCCAGCATTAATGATCATCTCAAATGTTCCTGGACCGAGAGAGAAGAGGGAGATGGAAAACAGCTTTTCATTTCTTTAGATTCTCTTCTCTAGGGAGGGAAGAAATTAAATAAAAACAAAAACTGGTATTTGTGTTCCATGTCAAATGCCCATTGTAATGATTTAAGTGAATCATTTCCCAGTAATTGGAATGGAAACGACACGGAGAGCCACACTGGAGTGGGGTGATCGTGCAATGAAACGTCCAGCAGAGCCTGACCTGACCTGGGAATGTCATAGCAAATAACCTATCAAGGCAGGAATTTTTTTTTTCCAAGATGTCACCATCCTTTCCTGTGACATTGGGCAGGATTACAGGTCCATTGACATTTGAAAGAATTATTTTGCTCATTAGTCAAAGCAACATAATCACACAGGCTAGAGGATGGCTCAAAAGTTAGCTACCCTGGATCCCCCAAAGGCGCTGTGCCCCGGGAAAGCCAATTTGTACTGAGTGCAACTGACATCTTCGTTATCCTGAACAATCTTTGAGATCATAGGAACAAAAGAGTAATAGAGTTTCTGGGACATTCATCATGGGGCTGAATATGAAAGCGTATTTACAAAGGCTGCTTACCATAAAGCTAGCTAGCATGATTTACCCGAACCATGTAAGAGCAACCCCCTAAAGGAACACAAGCCAAAAACACAGCCCCGCTTCCTAGAAAGGCAAACTCCCAGGGTGCAAAAATGCTTAAGAACATGATCACAGAAGACATCACTGACGCCTGAACGTTGTCATCTCCCTTATAGAATTTGCATGGTTCTCCCTGGCAATTGGCAAATAAACTCTCCCTTAAAATTTGGAAAGATTATGAGAAGCTTAATGAATTTAAATGGGGCGATAGAAGAGATTTCCTTGAAATAAAGTACAGGTTCCACAGTACAGCTTTAGTCTGCAGAGCCCATACACACAGATAGAATGCTCATATACATACATACATACATACATACATACATAAATGTTCCGTTTTAAAAAAAGAAAAGCAAAGAAAAGAAACTGCCCTCCACAACACTTGACTACAACCTCACTTTGTGGAGCCATTTTCTCAATTGAGGCTGCCTCTGAGGCTGCCTCCTCTGTGATGACTCCAGCTTGTGTCAAATTGACATAAAACTAGCCAGCACAAAGGCTTTAAGGATTATTTGCTGTGCTGATTTTTTATTTGTTTAAATTTTTATAAGATTTATTTATTTTTGAGTGCTCTATCTTCATGTACGCCTGCATGCCAGAAGAGGGCATCAGATCCCATTATAGATGGTTGTGAACCACCATATGGTTGCTGGGAATTGAACCCAGGACCTCTGGAAGCGCGGTCATTCGTTATTTTACCTGGTGTATAGCAATCCACCCTGCCCCGGGTCAAATTCATGCGCACTATAACATATGAACATGACATTTGTTTTGGAAATTGGATCTTTCCCAACACTAATCAAGCTAAACATGAGGTCATACTGGATTCAGGAGGCTCCTATCCAACGACTGGTGTCTTTTGAAGAAGAAGGAATCGTGAGCGCCTAGGAAGATAGCTCAGTGGCTTCGTATGTATAGGTTCAATGCCCACGTGACTGTTAGTTTTCATTGGCAACTTGACACAATGTATAACCGCCTGGGAAGGGAATCTATGTGAGAGGTTGTCACGATTATTGGATGGAGGTGGCAAGACCCACCCGCTGTTGGTGGTATCTTTCCCTGGGCTTGTGTCTTAGGCTGTAATGAGTGGAGAAAATGAACTGAGAGCATGCAGTGTACTCTCCTGGCGGTGGTCATGACTGTTTCCGGTTCCTGCTACCTGAACTTCCCCTCGATAACGGACTACAACTGGGAACTGCGAGCTGAAGGAAACACTCTCGCCCCTAAATTGCATTTGTCAAGGTATTTTGCCACAGCAACCAGAAATAAAACTAGAACATTCCAACATTGAAGAAAGGAAAATGTAGACACCATGTTCCACAAGGAGGAAGGCCATGTGACGGCAGGCAAGTTGAAAGTAGCTATGGGTTAAGAAACTGTAAGGATCACCAGCCACCACTAGGAGGCAGGCGAAGGACAGGTAACAGACACTTCTTCAGAGTTTCCAGAAGGAACTAACTCCATCAATGCTTGATTTCCAACTCCAGCCTCCTGAGTTGTAAGATAACAAAGCCCTACTGTTCTAAACACCGCAATCAACTGTGGCATCCCTGAGAAATAAACACACAATGATCCACAGAGAGGAAGGAGGTGAAAGTAAAATTTTGCCCCAAATCTTATCACTCAGAAACCATGCACACATATAAACAGAAATAAATGCGGGTAGGCCAAGTTTGCCCTCAAAAATTCCTCTCTAATTTTGAAAATTGTTCATGCAAAAATTTAATATAAAGGTTTGTCAAGGGTACCGGGAAACTAGGCCACTACAGTGGCTCAGAGGGGAAAGGTACCTGCTGCACAAGCTTGACAACCAGAGTCCCATCCCTGGACCCCTCACAAAGGTGGAGGGAGAGAGCCATCTCCACAGAGTTAACCTCTGACCCCCGCACGCACACTGTGGTGTGTGCACCCACAGACATTCATCATACACACACACACACACAAAAAAAAAAATAGTAGTTTTTTTTAAGAAGTACAGGATGCTGGGCAAAGTGTTGCACATCTTTAATCCCAGAACTCAGAAGGCAGATGCAGGTGTATCTCTGGGTTTGAGACCAGCCAGCCCGATCTACTTAGCAAGTTCCAAACCAGCCAGAGCTACAGAGCTCTGTCAGAGAGAAGAGAGAGAGAATTGAAATGTATGAAACAGAAATTTCATTTTGTTTGTTCATTGAACCTAAAACATGCACATATGCATGAAGGATTTTTATTTTCTTTTATCATTTCATGTGTATGAGTGTTTGTCGGCATGTACGTCCGTATACCAGGTGCATGCCTGGCACTTTCAGAGGCCGGAAGATGGCACTGGGTCCTCTGAGATTGGCGTTCCAGACGTAAACAACAAGTGCTCTTGTCTTAGGGATCCTGTGGCTGCTGTGAAGCACCATGACCACAAAGCAAATTGGGAAGGAAAGTGTTTATTTGGTTTACACTTCCATGTCACTTCATCATCAAAGCTGGGGGCAGGCACTCCAACGGGCAGGAACCTGGAGGAAGGAGCTGATGCAGAGGCCGTGGAAGGGTGCTGCTTACTAGATTGCTCCTTGTAGCTTGTTCGGCCTACTTTCTTATAGGACCTCCAGGCCAGGAATGACCCCATTCACCATGGGATGGGCCCTTCCTCAACAATCACAGTCTTAGCCAGTGTTCTGTTGCTGTGAAGAGACACGATGACTTCGGCAACTCTTAAACTCATATAAAGGAAAGCATTTAACTGGGGCTGGCTTACACCTTCAGAGGTTTAGTCCATTGTCGGCACAGCAGAAAGCCTGGGGCATGCAGACAGACATGGTGCTGGAGAAGTAGCTTCAGAGCTCTATATCTGAATCCACAGGCAGCAGAAAAAAAGGGAGAGAGACTCTGGGCCTGGCTTGGGTTTCTGAAACCTTGAAACCCACCCCCAATGACATACTTCCTCCAACAGGGCCGCACTTTCAATTAGTGCCACTCCCGGGTAACCAAGCATTCCAATCTAAGAGCCTTTGGGGCCGTTCTTATTCAAACTACCACAATCACAGATTAGGAAAACACTTCACAGTCTTGCCTACAACCTGATCTGACAGAGGCGTTTTCCTAATTAACGTTCCCTCCTCTCAGATGACTTTAGCTTGTGTCAAGTTGACACAAAACTATCCAGCACAGTTCTTAACCTCTGAGCCATCTCTTCATGCTGATATATGAGGGCTTTTTTCACATATGGTTAATAACTAAAACGTCCAGAGAAAAGGCACGTAAGTTGCAATACAATTCTAATATGCATCATTTAATAACAACAAGCTAGAATACGCTCTGTTGAGTGGAAACAATCAGATTGTGGAAAAAGCATAAAGAGGACCCTGCTTACCACCCCTGCAGGTAGGTGAGCAGGGCAAGGAGCATCCTTCATGGTGGGGACACAGTACAGGGGCCTGCAAGGCTGGAGCAGAGCCCGGGTAATCAGATGATGAAGGCTACATAGGCCTCTAGCTCCTTAGATCCTCAAAGAACTAAAGACTGAAAGTAGATGATGCAATGGGAAGACAGGAGTGCCAGCTGCAGGATTATTGCTTGCTCTTCTCATAGCTATCGCAAGGACAGTGGAGGAGAAGTGGCCAGACCCTAGACTTGGGGTGGTGCCACATGCCCAGTGTGGAAGGCGAGAACAGCAGCCACTGTGAGCCTGAAACCAGGAATTCCCTTTGGAGTCTTTAGATCAGAGACACCTATTAAATATTTGAGCACAAATAGGGCAGTGGACAGTTGGGTAAACCAGTCCAGAGCTCCTGAAAGAGGTCAGACAGGTGGCTGAAGCACGCAGCCATCGGTACAGAGGTAAGAATGCGGAGCCACAGAACTGGAGAAACAGGGAGGGCATTTAAACAGCATCAATGACTAAAGAATCTGGTAAAGGAAACCTAGCTGCAGAGCTAGTGAGACAGAAGGAGAAGGGGGAGATGAAGGCCCAAGAGAGTGGGCAACCAGAGTGCCCAGAGCGGAAAAGAAAGGTCACATGTGTCAAAAAGAAAGAGAAGGAAGGAAGGAAGGAAGGAAAGAAAGAAGGAAGGAAGGAAGGAAGGAAGGAAGGGCTATAACCCCTTTCCTAAGGGAACAGAGATGCTGGCCACACCCTCCTCCAGAACAGCACTTCCTAACTTGAAGGTGCCCAGGGATTGCTGGGTCTTGCACAAACATGGGTTATATATGGTGGGGGTGGGGTGAGAAGCAGCCCAGGTTCTGCCTTTCTGAAGAGCTCAGATGAAGCCCAAGCAGCTCTCTAGGGAGCACATTGCTACGTATCGAGAATTGAGATCCAACCCTGAAGATCAAGGCAAGCACCCTTGCAGCTGAGGGGCTCTTGGAGGTCAGAGGGGAGGGGTAAGCTCATAATCATTTTTCTGTTGGTTACTTTCATATTACTGTGACCTCAGTCCCTGACAGAAACAACTTAGCCGAGGAAAGATTTAGGCTGGAAAGACAGCTCAGTGGTTAAGAACACTTCCTGCTGGGCTGGAGAGATGGCTCAGCTGTTAAAATCTAGGCTCACAACCGGAAAAATAAGAGCACTGCCTGATTTTTTTCAGAGAATCAGAGTTCAGTTCCTAGTGCCCACATCCAGTAGTTCTCAGTCACCTGTGACCCAGCTCCAGGGGGATCTGTCACCTCTGACCTCTGCAGGCAACTGCATTCACATGCACTTATCCCCCCCCACACACACACACACATACAAACACAAACTACTAAAACTGGGTGGTAGTGGTGCATGACTTTAATCCCAGCACTTGGGAGACAGAAGCAGGTGGATCTCTGTGAGTTCGAGACTAGATGAGTAAGTTCCAGGCAAGCCAGAGCTACAACAAAGAGACCCTGTCTAGAAAAAAAAAAAAAAAAAAAACCAACAATTAATAAGGATAATAGTAATAATAATAATAATTAATAAAATCTTTTCTTTTTTAAAAACAGAGGAAATATTTGTTTTGGCTTATGATTTCAAAGAGTTTATTTAGTCCATCGTGGTGGGGAAGGCATGGCAGAGATCTCAATTCGAGGCAACCAGAGTATGGGACTGTTCGTGTCATGGTGAACCAGGGAACAGAGAGAATAGGGCAGGAGCCAGGGGCCAGGTATAACTTTCAAAGGTGTACACCTACTGACCCACATTCACCAGCCAGGCCTCGGAGCCAGCTGAGGAACAAGCCTTCGAAGCATGAGGCTATGTGGACATTTCAGGTTCCAACTGCCTTCCATCTGCCTTCTCTTCCTGTAGCCCCGTCTTCATGCAGTTGCCCCCAAACAAGGTTGGCTTATTTGGCTGTCTGGGGCCTCTGTGAGTTTGCTGAGGCTTCATTAGACCTGTAAGTCCTCTGACACAAAAGAGTCACTGTGCCTACTCGGTAAAATCTACCTGTTCCCACATGGCATGTCCCTAAATGAATGTCAGCCTGCATTCTGTGAAGTCCAGACCCTACACCCTAAAACCTCTACAGATCTGGAGCCAGGTCAATTATAAACGCCTGTCACAGCCAGTTTCTCTACCCCAGCGGCTTCTAGATGCTGTGGATGACCTTCCTCTCTTGACATCCACAGTCACCCCACTGTGTACCACCTGCCGGTCAGCACTCCTTCCAAAGAACCACTAACACAAATGGCTGTGCGTGGTTGGGGGTTTCAGAGGGTACAGAGAGCACGCAACAGAAACAACCGCAGACACAGTGTCAACTGTATTCAGCTATGTGCATCAGCTGCTCTCTAGAGCAGGGAATTTCAGCGCTGTCTTCCTTGGGTATCTTTCACCTGCCCCTTCCTCTGGGCCCTCTTTCTCCCTCCCACACACACTGGGCCCCATCCTCTTGCTTCCTGGCTGCCTCCATACACTTAAAGTCCCTCCCCCTTCCTGCCCAGAGCCATCTGCCCCCCTCTTAGTATTTCTTCCTTTTCTCTTCAGGCCCCAACTTCCTCCATCAAGGGTCCTGTTCTCCCTGCTTCCCCAGGAAAGATGCCAGCCTGTTCTTCATTAGGACGTAGTCAGATGCAGAAAATACACAGGAGCTGCATCAGCCAAGGTCCCTGTGGGCACGGGCGCAGCTGGTCTGAACCTGTTTCCAACAAACAGGTAATTCCGCAGAAGCCAGCCTCTGCAGATGTTTAAGCCGAATGTCAAGCTGACAGACACTGCACAATAGATCTTCATGAGGAGAGACTGCAAATCTTCATGTGTATTTTCATTTTGAATTAGCACACCACCACCCCCCACCCCACATGAGCCTCTTCCGTGGCCTCTCAGATCCCTGAACCAGTTTTCTTTTATCCATTTGCTTAGCGAGAAACAAAATAAAATACCCCCCCAGGAGTCAACATCTCCATGAGTTAGGTTGGCAGTAAGCACATGGGGTCTCCAGGCTTAGTTCCAAAGGGTGCGTGCTTTCTCCCAAAAGCAACTGTAATCATTTGCTCAAGTCTACCTGTCCATCTCCTGGGTATCGCGGCAAGCAGATGCATGACATGTCCAACAATGTCACTGACTGCTTCCCACGTACAGTGCGGCCTGAAGGCCAGCATCTCAGAGGCTCTGTGTCCTGAACCTCTAAATGGCTCCTGTGAAGCAGGCCTAATCACCTCAGTGCCCTGCTTAAAACCCCTGACGGCTCCACAGTGTGTGCAGCACAGAAACCCAACCATGTCGCAGTGATGTCCAAGGCCTGTTGACCTGACCTTGAGACCGCCTCCCACGGCCTTTGTTCCAAGCAGCCCAACGGCTCAAGTCAAGGCCCAAAGAGGAATGTGAAGGAAGATATCAAGTACTCTGACACAAAATATTTTTGCAAAGCCTTTTTCAAAACACACAGGTGTAGGCCAGACATAGTGGCTCATACCTTTAATCTCAGCACTTAGGAAGCAAAGGTAGGTGGATCTCTGTGAGTTCAAGGTCAGCCTGGTCTACAGAGTGAGTTTAGGACAGTCAGAGCTATATAGTAAGACTGTCTCAAAGAGGAAGGGGAAGGAGATGCTTCTTCTGGAGCCAAGGACCATTAGATGATATTTTTTTGCCCACTGTGCAGCTCTGAAAACCCAGCTCCTGACCCTGCCTGAGGGCCAAAGATGGGACCTCACTGACATCCCATGACACACTGGCAAGCAGAGGGCTACCATGCTTTGCACCCGGATCCAGCTGTGTGCGTTCTCGAGTGCTGAGACAGACAATGGCCCCAAGCCAGGAAAAGACACACTGTCAGCAAAGGAATGCACTCAGAAGATTCTTCGCAAGGAGAGGAGCACACAATGCAGAGTCAGAGCCAAGCATAGCACAGTTGCAGGAGGCAGGAAACTGAGCTTCAACGGTTCAAACACCTGCAGATGCAGGTGTACAGGGCCTTAGGTCAGGAGCAAGGCCGTTGCTCCACAGAGCTCAAGACAGACAGGTGCAGGTGCTGTCAGAGAAGACCTCAAAGGTCAGGATGTAGCTTAATGGTAGAATCCTTGCCCTACATACTCAAGGCCCTAGATCTGTAGTTCTCAACCTTCCTAACGCTGCGACCCTTCAATACAGTTCCTCATGTTGTGGTGACCCCCCAAGCATAAAGTTATTTTCGTTGCTACTTCATAGCTGCGATTTCGTTACTGCTATGAATCGTAATGTAAATAAATATCTGATGGGCAGATGGTCTCAAGCTACCCCTGTGAAAGGATCATTCAACTCCCAAAGGGGTCACAACCCACAGGCTGAGAACTACTGCCCTAGCTTCAATCCCCAGTGCAGGAAAGAAAGCTGAAAATAATGATGTAGCTTATGTAAGGAAGCTTCCCCCACACGCAGTTAGAAAATAAAGAGATTCAGGCTAGCTGGAGGGTCCAGTGGGTAAAGGGACCTGCTGCCAAAGCTGACAACCTGAGTTTAGTCCCTGGGTCCCACAGAGAAGGAGAGAACCAACTCCCACAAGTGCTCCTCTGGCCTCCACATGCATGTACACACCACTAAATATGTAAATGCTAAGAGAGAGAGAGAGAAGAAATAAAGGAAGTGAGTTGAAAGATTCAAATCCAGTCTCACCTGAGCCAGCAACATTTGCCATCATTTTT
Source organism: Cricetomys ansorgei (assembly GCA_026225945.1). NCBI lineage: Eukaryota > Metazoa > Chordata > Mammalia > Rodentia > Nesomyidae > Cricetomys > Cricetomys ansorgei. Next base: position 3,714,413 of record JAMJFZ010001871.1, read on the forward strand.
TCCCCCCTTTCAATGCTAGGGATCAAATCGGGGGCCTTGTGCATTCCAGGCAAGCACGCCCCCACTGAGCTACATTCCCAGCCCAATAAACGTCTTTCAAATATCAACTTATATGCGCATGCGTCTGCGGTGGGAGAAGGCAGACGTGATTCCAGATCCCTGTGGGCCTCAATGTAAGAATCTGACAGAGGAGCTGGAGAGATGGCTCAGCAGTTAAGAACACTGACTGCTCTCCCAGAGGTCCTGAGTTCAATTCCTAGCAACAACATGTGGCTCGCAACCTTCTGTAAGGGGACCAGATGCCCTTGTCTGACAGGCAGGTGTATATGAAGATTGATAGAGCACTCATATAAATAAAATAAATAAACCTTAAAAAAAAAAAACAAAAAATAATCTGACAGAGGCTGAGCTGACACCCATGGTGAAAGACCAACACGGACCACAGAGTTATCACCAGACAGTAATCTCCAGATATCCCGGGCTTGCTGGCACTTGGTGATGAACCTTCATCTGGATGAGGCAGAAATACTGTGAATGTCAGAACTGCTTCCAACCATAGCAGAAGCCAAGCTTGGCCCCCAAACAGGGGCCGAATCAGCCTGTCAGGGTCTCACACCATGCACTAACTCCCAAAAGAAAGGCAGGAAAGGGTGCTATGTAAGCACTTTCCTCATCGTGATAAAATATGCAGCTGAAGAGAGAAAGGGTTATTTTGCCTCACCGTTTGGCGGTACCAGTCCATCATATGGAGGGGGACATGGCAATGAGGCTTCACGGCTTCTGGCTGTATTGCTGCCATGATCAGGAAGTAAAAAGAAATGACCCAGTCCCAATGGTACATCTACAACACAGTTCCTATGTGAGGGCTCAGGGATTTTTGCAGAAAAGGAACCTGAAAGACTGTAGGAACCAGAGGAACAAGATGTTTGCTGTGAGGTTGTGTCTCCTAGGAATGTCAGAGAGGCTACATCCATGAAGTCTTGTAGAAGTTTGCTTTTAGTTGTGTTTAAAATATTATTTTGTGAACTGTTGGAAAAAGGACTTCCTAAGGGCTTGGTGTTTTGTATTGTCAGCAGGTGTTGGATTTATACGGGGGTTGTTTAACCGCTTATGATCTTCACATGGTATCAGAACGCCTAAGGAGTTCTGAAAGAATAAAAACACCTGAGCTGAGACGCTCGGGGTTCCACTGTGGAGTACGGTGCTTGTCATGATGGTGGTTCCCTCTGCAGAGGTCTGGCAGAGTTCACACCTGTGAAAATACCTCCGAGTCTCCTTGCTGAGCCACCACCATAGGCATACAACAACAAAGTCTAGCCAACATGTCTGCCTAAACATGAGCTGAACAAGGACGATACCAACAGACATGCTAATGTGGAAAGGGTCCTGAGGTCTCAACCCTAGACAGAGAATTATGGGCAACAGTAAATGCTGAGAGGGGGAGAAATGGTCTTCCCCAGGGAAGAGCCCCTTAGTTGGTTATCCAATACCAAATTGTCGGCCCCAATTTTACATACAGGTAACATCATATTATACAGACTGATCAGGTTGTATTAATGTATTTAGGAGAGTGTGGGGTGTGTGTGTGTGTGTGTGTGTGTGTGTGTGTGTGTGTGTGTATGTGTGTATGTGTGTGTAAAACAATAATTAAAGAAAAGGAGGCCATAGATTTGAGAGAGAGAAAAGGGGGGGGAGTACATAGGAGGGGCTGGAAGAAAGGGAAGTAGAGAATGATTGTATTTATAATTTCAAAAATAAAAAAATATTATTAAAAAAAGTGAAAGCTGATGCACAGCTTGTGTTCTCTTTTTCTCTGAGGTCTAGGACCCAGCCCATAGCACGATGCTGCCTACATTTAGAATGGTTCTCCCCCACCTCAGTTAGCTCAGTCTTGAAATCCTCATAGCCATTGTCTTAAAGGTGACTCTAGATCTTGTCAAGTTGACGAGACTATCACAGGTGCCCTAGTTCAGAAAGAGTAGGCAGAGCTGAGGACAGAGACCATAACCAGAGCTGTCGGATCCCAAGATTCTACCCAGGAAGGCTATCGCTGCCTGGGGATACTAGCGCAGTCCACCAGGGGTCCAAGAGGCAGACAGTGGGTTGGCATAAGCCAAAGGGAACAGCTCCTGAGCAGGAGGAGCAGAGGAGGGAGATGCTTAGCAACCCACTTGGGATGCTGGAACACCCCCTTAGACCCTGCTATTTCTATTTTAAGTACCCTGTTCACAGTCGGTGAGCAGAGCCAGCACCCCCGGGAATGAAGATCACGCATGTCTTACTCCTGTGTCACAACCCACGCTGTGCCCAGCGCTCAGTTAATTTCAGAATGAATGCTCATTCATAAAACAGTGTGTTCTCTAAAATTGCCAGGGCCAAAACACTCACCCGCATGGGCTCGTCAGGGAATCCAGGTTTGCTGGGTCTATCCTGTCGCCGGGACCTCAGGAGCTGTTTGGCTTGCTTTTCAGTCAGAATCGGGGAGGCTTCTGAAAATATTCAAGAAGAGACTTGAGGGATTCCACGGGAGCTCAGGAGTCCACCCTCCATCTCAGTGCTCTAGAGAAGACTCGAAAGTTCCATCTTGGTTAAAACACAGAAAGGAATCCGTCCCAACAATGTGGCATTCTGAGGACTGGGTAATTTTAAATTTAACTCAGAGCAGAAGCCTCAAGATTTGTATTTACTTCCTGCAGTCACTCATGGGGCTTTTGTTTGCTTGCTTGCTTGTTTTTGTTTTGACAGGGTCTCTTGTATACCAGGCTGACCTTGAACTTCTGACTCTCCCATCTTCACCTCCCAAACGCTAGGATTACAGTACCCAGTCCTGTGTAATCTCAGGACTTCACACATGCTAGGCAAGTACTCTGACTGAGCGGACAACGCTAGCCCTGAATACGGTTTTAAAAACATATTCTTTTCCATTCTCTTGTCTGTGACAGTAAGATTGTGTTAAACCTGGTCATCACACACTCCACTCAGAGAAGGAATGTATGATCGCAAAATTGTTAATTGGTTGGGGTGTGGGGGAGAGATCTCATGCAAATATTAAAAGATATTAGCATAGTAAAAGTATATTAAGCTTCCGAGATCTGATATGAACTTTAAAAGAAGATGTGATGGAAGGCTTGTCAGCATTTTTTGAAAATAGTTCTCAAGAAACGGTTTAAGACTCTTAGAAAAAAGAAAAAGTATCAAAATTTCTAGACAGTATACGCTATACATTATCATGTCAGAGTAAATATAGACCATGCCCTTGGGGAGAGGACCTACCGGAGGAGAGAGCCAGCAGAGTGAGAGCGAAAAGCAACACAAACAGCTTCTCCATGACGCCAGGCTCCTCTCGGCTGACTGAACTCTCCCGGCCCATCCTCCCTACTTGAAAGAGACCCTGTCAGCCCCAATGCTGTGTAGACTTTCGCTAACAGGGTTCGCCACGTGATGCTAAGTGTGTCTGACGCTGAGTTTGTAATAATGGCGATTGAAATATTTCCCTCCGAATTCCTGTGAATTTTCATCCTGAGACAGGAAATGATCCCTCTGCAACGTGACCTCCCGAGTGTGGTTTTGAGAAGATTCATTTCTCGTAAACGTATCTACCTAGCACATTCCACGATCATTTCTGAGTATTTTCTCTGGAGCTTTGACTTGTTTTCTGTTTCACTGGATAGCAACCATCTCTTTTTTGACATTTATTTATTTTGTGCATGAATGGAAACATGAGAAATGACCCTGCCTAGGGATGGCTGAGGAGAAGGTTTGCTGTAGATATAAAGAAGAGAACAGCCAAAGGTATCTTTAGTGGTCCAGACTGAACAGAGCCAGCAGACCTAACTGGGCGGTGAGAGGAGAGAGAATGGGTGGGGAGAAATGGAAAGAGGAAGAGAAGAGAAAGGGGGCAAAAGAGGAACCAGGACAAGAAGGCACGTAGCCAAAATGGCTGAGGTTATATAGGAATCAGGGAGGCTGGGTGAGGAGAAGGGACGCTCAGGGGCTAGAGGGGTTGAGGGGCAGGGGTGGAGTGAGAAGTGCTGAGAGGAGCCAGGGTGGAACCGGAACCGGCATTGGGGATGCTGATAAAGACTGGCCAGTGGCCATTTTGGTGTGTTATATAGGAACCTCAGTTAGCCATTTGTCCTGAGTTTGAGACTTAACAGTGCGTATGCGTGTGTGTGCATGGGCATTCACATGCCTGGTACAAATACAGAAATAAGGGCTAACTTGTGGGAGTCAGTTCTCTCCTTCCACTGTGTGGGTCCTGGGGATTGAACTCAGGTTGTCAGCCTTAGCAGCAAGCTCCTTTACCTACTGAGCCATCTCACCAGCCCTAACTGTCTCTTATATTTGCATATTTCATGACATTTTTCCAAATGTCATTCCCGAATCTAAGTTCACAAACACACACACATACACACACACACACACACACACACACACACACACTGATAATAGCAGAGGTGGGTAAGGTACCAAGAAAGGAACATGATGAAATGATGAAGGGAATAAAAAGATTTTCCCCATGACTTTGGAACCAGAAAGATCAGCCTTTGAAACCCTGACTTTCTCCCCATCCCTCTCTCTCTCTCTCTCTCTCTCTCTCTCTCTCACTGTACCTTTAGTTAAGTCATTTAACTTCTTTTTGCTCCTCTTTGAGAAGGAAACAATAAAATCCACCTTTGGGGTATAGTTAAGGGTTTGGGAGATATCAGGAGCTTCACAGCAGCTGTGACTGCTCACTATTAGCCATCTCTTCCTTAAAATTCAGGAAATTGAGATCCAGAGATGGAAAATTGAGTCTAAGTTCAAACGTAGATATTGGGGGAGAATCTAAATCTTTATTCACGCTTACGCCCTGTGTGCTCCTTGTTATGCCCCATGCTGTGGTTTAGATGCTGACTGACCCCCAATATGCCATCACCAGAGTGCGGACAAGAAACCTTTAAGATGCGTAATCTAACCTGAGTACAGTGGTACACAACTTTAATCCCAACATTCTGGAAGCAGAGGCAGACGGATTTTTGTGAGTTCAAGGCCAACCTCATCTACATAGAGAGTTTTAGGACAGCCAGGGCTATGTAGCTAGACCCTCTCACAATAAAACAAAAACAAATGTGGGCCCTACATAGGATGTACTAAGGTCACTGGGAACATATCGTTGATGGGGACTGTGGGACCTGGCTCCATTCCTCTTTCTCGTTTGCTTCTGGATCACAACATGATCTATTTATTCTGTTCCTCTCTGTGTTTCTGCCATGATATACTACTTCTCTACAGGCCCAATCCAAAGAGAGACAATCAGTCATGTGCCAGAATCCCCTAAACTGTGAGCCAAAAGAAACTTTTTCTCAGGGCTGGAGTGACACCTCAGCAATTAGGAGCACCCATTGCTCTTGAGGAGGACTCAGATTCAGCTCTTAGTACCCACATTCATAACTCCAGTTCCAGGAGATCTGATATCCCCTTCTGACCTCCCCTGCACATCAAGCATACACATAGTACACGTGCATGCATTCAGGCAAAACATTCATATATAAAACAAATCTAAAAAGAAAGGTATTTTTTTAAGGAAAAGAAGCCATGAATTGGAAAGGGTACACAGGAGGCTTGGAGGGAGAAAAGGGAAGGGAGAAGTGGTGTAATTACATTATAATCTAAACAAATAATTCTTTTAAAGAAACCCTTTGTTTCTACAAATTGATCCTCTCAGGTATTTCATCTCAGGAACATAAACATGACAATCAAACCTATAACACACTTTTGTTTTTTGTTTTTGTTTTTATTGTTTTTTTTCAAGACAGAGTTTCTCTGTTGTAACTCTGGCTGTCCTGGACTCTATAGACCAGGCTGGCCTCAAACTCACAGAGATTCGTCTGCCTCTGCCTTCCGAGTGCTGGGATTAAAGGCATGCTCTACCACCGCCTGGCTTCATAACATACTTCTTACATGAGATTTCAGGAAACAGCAGTAAGACCATAAGCAGTCTTAACCAGATTTAGGGTTATTTTCAGAAAGACAGGAAAAATTTGCTGAGGGTGGTGGCACACTGCAGAGATTCCAGATCCTGCAAGGCAGAAGCAGGAGGATTAGGGGATTTCAAGGACCCTGTCTCAAAGGAAAGGTAGGGGAAGAGTCCAACATGCTGCTGAAGTTCTCTGAAATTCATCAGTAAATCTCACATGAAGAAGTCATTCATTATTACGACTAGTTGTTTGTATAAAGCTCTTCTCCATTCAAAATAATGGCCTGCTGTCCTGGGGTCACTTTGCCAGCTCCAAACAAAACAGAACCTGATCCGAAGTTGTTGGGCTTTATGCTAAGGTTGGGTAACTGATATTAAACTGAAATGTCCTCAAGAAGAAAAGAAAGAAGAAAAATAAAATTTTAAAACTGAAATATCCTACCACTGGATTGGTATACAGAGATTGTGAGCCAACTCACAGGGAAAGAAAGATACTGAATCTATCCCAACCAAGAGAATTAACATATGTCCACATTGTATAGGCTCAGAATCAGCCATATAAATTATTTGTTGTTGTTGTTTGTTTTGTTTTTCAAGACAGGGTTTCTCTGTTGTAACTCTGGCTGTCCTGGAACTCACTCTGAAGACCAGGTTGCCCTTGAACCCAGAGATCCACCTGCCTCTGCCTCCCGAGTATTGGGATTAAAGGCATGCCTGGCAATATAGAACTCTTTTAAAAAGTGGTGATGGCAGTGTTGCAAGCTGCAGGTGCACGTATACCCACACTGACTGGCAGCGACACTGTGAGGGAGAATATTTGGTGTGGGTGGGTGAGGTAGGCTGAATGGCTAGCATCAGTTCCTCACCATCTGTACCTGGACTCAGGGCTGAACCAGGACTTCATAAACTTTTTGCAATAGGAACCCCCTTTCACCCAATAAATTTGTATATGAACCGGGTATACAAATCAAATGTTTACTGAAAATAAATCATTAAAAGATGTATTTTAAAACATTCCTTTTATGTACAAATAATTTTAACACTAAGATTAAAATAAATTTGCATACTAATTAGGTAAATATATTTGTTTATTTTTAGGTTATCTTCAACAGAGATGATAGGTATTTTGATTTGATGATTATCAACATAAAGTGCTCAGAACATAAATTCACAGACCAGATGGCAGAAGTACACTTAGGGTCATTTCGGAAATTGTTGGAAAGTATGCCCTAATCTCAAGTCAAAATTCATTAGACTTTTAAAAACTACTTTTATTCATTTCTTTATTGGAAAGGGGCATGCACCTCCAAGATATGTAGGTAGACATCAGGAGATAACTTTGGGGAGTCTGTTCTCTCCTTCCACCATGTGGGCCTTGAGGCTCAAACTTGGGTGGTTAGGCTTGTGGCAAGTGTCTTCATCTGCTGAGACCCTAGAGCAGAGAACTTTGTGTGGACAGTAAAAACACTGCAATTCATAACACCTTAGTCTCGAATCTGAGCTGAGGTGTTCCTGGCAGCCTTCCTTGGCGTCACATGGCATGATGCGCATCTGTGTTCACAGCCAAGTCTGCAGTGACATCCAACCCATGCAGCACATGTGAGCACAAGCAGAAAGACCCTGAATTCATTGCACATCTGACTCTGAGTTCGGTTTTTCATTCAGAAACATTTTTCTGTCACCAAATTTTTCACTGTCCGCTCTTCAGACAGGGTCACAGCTCCCATTTTAAGAAGCTAAGGTGACCGTCTTTGGGCAATGGGACAATAGCAGATGTGTCACAAATAGGGTATGCAATGCGTTTGTGAAACTAGGCATTCAAGACAACCTACCTGGGTCAGTCAACCTGCCCAAACCCACCAAGCCTGGCAGCACATTTAAGTTATGAATAAGGACTTGCAAGAACGGTCATCCAAAAGCAGATGAGTGTCTCCATGTAGGCAGGTCGGCGTAGTGGCTGCAATAGTGGGCTTTGGCATCATCACCACACCTGGGTTTAGCTGGGCGTGGAGTCTGCCTATAATCCCAGCAGTTAGGAAATAGGAGCAGGAGACTCACAAACTTGAGGCCAGCTGGGGGTACATATGGTGTGACCTTGTCTCCACACACACACACACACACACACACACACACACACACACACACACACGGAGATGGGATGTGATTGTTTCCTTCTTATTCTTCCCTCTTTCCCTATGTGAAGTCTCAGACACAGGATAGAAAGTCACACCAAGCCAAGAGTGGTAGGGCATGCTACACTTGCAATCCTAGCACTTGGGAGGAGGAAACGGGAAGATGAAGAGGTTGAGGTCATCCTTGGCCACATAGGAAGTCCTAAGCCATCGTGGACAACATAAAAACAGAAGAGGAAAAACAAGTCTGTGAAACAGTTTCAGAGCAAGGATGCCGAGCTTAGCCACGCATGTCAGGATACAGAACTTTATACACAGTTTATGAGAAGAGACTGTGGCCCCTTTGAAATGTGACATTACTTGCCCCACTCACACACCCACCTTGGCTTCCTTTCCCTTCCCTCAGAGATTTGCCCAAACACACCCTTCCCTTCCTGTTTGGAGCTGCAAAACAATAGTGAGATGTTTTGGCCTTGGACAGTGGCCTTCCGGCCTACTGAGTGCTTCCACAAATGTATTTTAATTTCTCCTCTGGGTCCAGTGATGTTGGCCTCAATTTGTGTCTGCTCACCGGAGAGGACAGCTAAGGTCATCTGATGACCAGAGCCAGCCTGCTGTCCAACTTAAACAGGAAGGAGAGGTGCATGGGCAGAGGGCAGACAGCCGCTCACTGGAGAGGGCTGCAGCGTGTGCATGCACTGCGAAGGCTGCTGTCCTAAGATGTAGCATTCACGGAGAGCGCTGGCCTGGGACCGTAGACACAGCATTCATTCTAGGGGAAATACTGACCTAGATGTTGCTCTTCTCCGTGGTATCTCAGTCAGGCTGACAAAACTTCCAAGACAGTAACCCCCAACAATGCTTCTCAAGCCTCCAGGAGCTCCGACACAGAAACAAAAGAAGAAGAAGAAGGAGGAGGAGGAGGAGGAGGAGGAGGAGGAGGAGGAGAAGAAAGGAGGGGAAAAAGAACATGGACCAGGTGTGCTAACATACCTGTAATCTCAGCAGTCAAAAAGCTGAGATGGGAGAATCGAGAGTTCAAGGCCTACCTGAGCTTCATAGCCGTACACTGTCTCCACGTTAATTCATTAAACTAACCCTTAAGGGCAATCAGAAAGTGTAAAAAGAGAGAAAGTGGGTAGATAATATTAGTGTCTTCTGAGAGGTAAGAGAACATTTTTGCTCAAAAGCAATACAAACAGGATGCTGGAAAAAAAGAAAAAGAAAAATTTGTCAAACAAATCAACAAAAAAAACAAAATTTTAAGCAGGGTGTGATAGTACGTGCCATGGTCCCTGCTGCTTCAGCAGCTGTGGCAGGAGGATTCCTTGAGGCCAACCTGAGCAACACATGGAGAGACCCTATCCCAAAAAAAGGAAGAGAGAGGGAAAAAGAAAGAAAAGAAAACCTTAGAAATTAAACATGAGGGCTGGTGAAGGGCTGAGCAGGTAAGAGCCTTGGGTTCGATGTCAATCTCCAGAACCCATGTTGGAAGAGGAGCGCTAAGTCCTGAAACATATACCCTGATCTTCAGACACTCACTGTGGCAGGCATGTCAACGCACACACACTCATGAACACACACACACACACACACACACCCTTCTCCCAGAAATCCCTCCACAATGCCAGCACCTCTCTTCCCAAAAAGTCCACATTCTCTGCTTTGTTCTCCTAGCCAATCAGAAATAGCCATCCCAATCCTTCTCCAGCTATACCTCCCTTCTTTCCTTCCTGCCTCAGATCCTATATAACCCACCATTTGCCTAAGGGCCAGGGCTGTCTCTACCCCATCCAGAGGCAGTCCTCTGTCGCTCCAGGACAAATACCCCTTATCCTCTATCCCTGTTCCCTGTCTTTGTCTCTCTGGGGCAAATACATCCCCTTTGTGCTAAGAATCTGGTGTCTGGGTGTGTTTGTCCAACTATAAGGTCCTTTTACACACACACTAATAAAGTTTTTAAAAAAAACCCAAACACAAGAGCAAAAATTGAAAGCTTAATTCCAGCACTCGGAAGGCAGAGGGCAGGTGGATTTCTGTGAGTTTGAGGCCAGCCTGGTCTACAAAGCAAGTTCAGGACATCCAGGGCCACACAGAGAAACCCTGTCTGAGGAAAAAAAAAAAAAAGGCTGAGGAAAGAAACTGAAGAAATGTTTTTAAAATAAAGCAAGAATGACAGGGAGGTTTAAGAAAAATATGTTTAAAAGAGAGGATGTTTGTCCAAATGAGTTGAAAGCCGGGCCCACATGAAAACTGCACACAGATGTTCACAGAAGCTTCATTCATCATTGCCCAGCCATCAGGGTGTCCTTCCAGAGGCAAGTGGACAAATGATCTGGAGAGAAAACAAAACAAACAAACAAAAGAAAATTTTAATAGTAAGTGAAAGAAACCAGGCCGAAGCCAGGGTGCCTAGTATGCCTGGTACCACAATGCATCTGGACACCGAGGTCACTGCTCGCCAACACCTTGCTCTGTCCCCTGAGTCAGGTGGACATACTCATTGCCTCCCTCTGAGGTCATAGTTTTGACAGATGTTCATAGCCCTGCCTGGAAATTTCCACCATGTCGAGCTGTCTTCCCAACACCTTGCCCACTGACTTCCCAGGCTGGGATCTTCTCAGGGAAACTGAGTCCACCTTGTCCCTGAGACACTCAGCTTAAATCCCCAAGGCAACCTTCACATAGGAGAGCTTTACTGCTTCTTCCAGATGGGCCTGAGATTGGGCCTATTTTACGGCTCTGGTCTTAAAAACCAGACTATATTGTTTAGGGATATCTTAGGGATGGTATGACTAAAGAAAAGCAAGGAAATGATGACCACAGGCTCAAGATGGGTATCTCCAGTGATGGAGGAGAAGGGAGACAACACACAGAACTGTGTTAGTGCACAGTATGCCCATCTGGGTAGTGGGTTCATAGCTGTCTGTTTTTTGTTTGTTTGTTTGTTTTTAATTTTGTTTTTCAAGACAGGGTCTCTCTGTTGTAACTCCAGCTGACCTGGAACACACTCTGTTGACCAGGCTGGCCTCAAATTCAGAGAGATCCATCTGCCTCTGCCTCCCGAGCGCTGGGATTAAAGGTGTGTACCACCACTGCCTGGCACAGGTGTGAATTTTATTATGACTTTTTAAGCTGGGTGTATAGGGTGTGTGTATTGTGTGTGTGTGTGTGTGTGTGTGTGTGTGTGTGTGTGTGTGTGTGTGTCTCATATTCACATGAGTGGAAGGCAGAGATTAACCTTGGATGTTGTTCCTCAGGTACTGTCCCCTTTTGTGAGACAGCTGATTGGCTAGAGAGGCCCAAGAATTCTCCTGTCCCCACCTCCCCAGCGCTGGGATTACAATCACAATCCTCCACATTCAACTTTTCTTTCTTTTTTTTATGTCAAAAACATCTTTAACCATTATTTTATGTGTAAGGACATTTTGCCCTCATGTGTGCCTGTACACCATGTGCAATGCAGTACCCTAAGGGGCCAAAAGAGGGCATCAGATTCCTCTGGGACTAGAGTTATGGTCCATTGTGAGTTGCCATGTGGGTGCAGGGAATTGAAGTCCAGTCCCAGAAGAGCAATCAGTTCTTACCTGCTGAGCCATCTGTCCAGTCCCAACACAGTCAGCTTTTTATGTGGAATCTGGGTATCAAATGCAGGTCCTCATTCTTGCACAGTAGGTACTTTCCCTGCTGAGCTACCTCCCCATTCCCTGCAGCATGTAGTTTTAAACTCTGTTATAGGAGACATTTCAAAATTCAAACAACAGGTTTGAGAAGAAAGTGTTTGGTTTTTCTTTCTTTGTTTTTTGTTTTGTTTTGTTTTTTCAAGACAAGGTTTCTCTGCTGTAACTCTGATTGTCCTGGGACTCTGAAGACCAAGCTGACCTCAAACTCACAGGGATCTGCCTGCCCTCTGCCTCCCAAGTGCTGGGATTAAAGGCATGAGCCACCACTGCCCTGCAAACAACAATTTTTTAACAAACAAAGAATGACCTGGAGATCATGTAGCAAAGGAAAATGGCTATTTCTACCACAATCTGATTATGGGGATCTGGGCAGGAACTAGGCCATCCAATTTTTACATGATATTACAGGGAGCCTTCAAAATTTTTTTTCCAAGCTGGGTTAAGAGCATCATGGCTTTAGTATAAGACAAACTTGGGATCAAAGCCCCAATTCAATTGGCTGAGACTGTGTGCTATCACACAGACTTCCTTCATATATACAATGAAGACGATGAATGCAACAGGGTCTAGACAGTTGTCAACCACACAGTTGGCTGTGGTGACAATAATTAGGGACTGGGTGTAGCTCAGTGGTAGTACATGGGCTTAGTATGCAAGAGGCTCTGGGTTCAATCTCACAGAAACAAAGTAAGATTTCTCAGAGGTAAGAGTTTATATGAAGCTTTTTCTATCCAGATAGAATTATCAGATAATATTAGCTTAGCAGAAAAGCTAATTTTGTTTGCTTGAGACCGGGTTCAAATGGCCTTGATATCACTATGAAGCCTAGGCTGGCCTCAAACCTGAAGTGATTCCCCTGCCTCAACTTCCCCAGTGAAGGAATTACAGGTGTGTACCACCACATTCAGGATATTGTTCTTTAAAACTTTTCCATTAGCATTAATCTCTTCACAGCCTTTACAAGCAGATAAGAGTCTAAGGATATTACATGAGCCAGGGGGTTGTTTGTAATAGCATATACTAGCAACAACGTCACTAATCATTGAAATAGAGTTACATAAAGTGTGAGTTATATCACAGAAAGGGATACTATACAGCCACTAAATATGACCTTTCTTTTTTCTTTCCATGTACATATACGTGGAAGTGTATAAATATAACCTGCCGAGTCCATTGAATGTTGCTCAGATCTAGATGTTTCTTGGTGAGCACTTGACACTGAATAATCAATTAGGAGGCTTCTCCCTGGGCCACAACTGCTTCTTCCTCTCTCAGCAGTCATTAACTGACTGTAGCTGTTCTCATAGGGGTGTGGCCTTGTGAGACATTCTGGCATGTCAACTGGTGTTATTGTTCAGGTCCTGTTTAGGCTATACATATGACTTTTTAAAATATGTAGAAGTTATTTTGTTGCTTAGCTTTGTGACACACACCTGTAACCTCGGGGTAGGGGGCAGGCAGGACATATCACCATGTATTAGGGGCTTACTTGAGCTACATAGTGTGATTCTGTCAAACACACACACACACCCATTATCTTGAAATTTAAATTTGAAACACAGTCAGATAGAGAATGTGTTTACCACTTACCCCTAAGTATCTATAAAAAAAGGAAGCCACTGTTTCCAAAGAGAACAACAGAAGTGGGCTGGGCTCAATTGGTTGCCTATTGTGCAACCCTGGGTTCCATCCCCAACACCAAGTAAACCAGGCTTGATGTCGCTCACCTGTAATCTCAGCATTTGCAAAATGGAGGCAGAATGACCAGAAGTTCAAGGTCCTCCTCAGCTGTACAGTGAGTTCCAGACCAACTCGGGATGTATGAGAGCCTCTTTCAAAAGGGGTTAAAAAAAGGACAAGGAAAAAAGATAACAGAAGGAAGAAAACCAGGTCAAATTATTTAAACACCATTTGTCCCTGATGTGTCATTTGGAAGATATTTTTTTTTCTTCCCTTTACTATTGTATATTTCTCAAATATTTCACAAGAGAGAGAAACAATCACTTTTTAAGAGTGACTTTTGTTGCCTCTTCAAAAAAATGTAAGGGTTCTGTGCCCAGAAGGATTTACAGAAAATGACATTTGTATACATAGTGCCAGTGGTCAGAGCAGAAGGAATGCTGTAGAGATCCCCACCCCCACTAACTCATGTTGCGGAGAAGGATGGTGAGACAACCAGCCTAGGAGGCAGGAATTCCACATGTGAGGGGCGGGGCCCTAGTGAGGGGCGGGGCTCTATTCCCAGCACTCATCAGCCCATCTGACCATCTTCTCATTTCACTCCATCAACCGATTCCTAACTGTTAGGTATGCCTGTCTGTCTTGGATTCAGTGTGGTCCTGGGCTAGCTGCGTCTTCATAGCTATTGCCCGATAGGATAGGCTCTCACAGCCAAAGTGGTACTTGCCTGTACTCCCAGCACTGGAGAGGCAGAGGCAGGATGACCGCCACAAATTAGAGGCCAGCCTGGATAATATAGTGAGACTGTCTCAGAGTGAAAAGAATCTCAGGCCTCTGCCCTAAGAAAAGGGGAAATCAGAGCCTGCATTTTAGAACCCCAGGGCAAGGTAACTCTTTCATAGCTTAGGCTAAGCTGACCTGGATGACCAAAGTAATTATTTATTTATTTATTTATTTATTTATTTATTTATTTATTTATTTATTTATTTATGTTTGTGTGTATGTGTATGGGTGCTCATGTGCCACGGAGAGTGTTTGAAGGTCAAAGGGCAATTTGTAGGAGTCAGTTTCTCTCCTTCCATTTTGTGGGTCAAACTGAGGTTCTCAAGTTTAGCATCAGGTACCTCTACCTTGTTGAACCATCTCACTGGCCCATGGATCGTCAAAGTAAAACAAAGTGATCTGGAGTGTAGTAAGCTGTTATCAATGGGGTTGAGATAGATAGATATAAATATCTGTGTGTGTGTGTGTGTGTGTGTGTGTGTGTATGTATGTATATATATATATATATATATATATATAGAGAGAGAGAGAGAGAGAGAGAGAGAAGAGACAGACAGAAACAGAGTCTTATTAGGTAGACCAGGCTGACCAAGAACTTGCTATGTAAATCAGGTTGGCCCTAAAGCTATTTTATTTTATTATTTTACTTTATTTTATTTTATTATTTTATTAACACGGGTGCTCAGTTCCTCTGGAAGAGTTTTTGACCATCATCTCTTCAGCCCTCAATAATTCTTGCTAGACTCATTTCTACAGGCCTGACGACCTGTGAGAGCTGGGATTTCCCATGCAGTGATTGAGCGCATAGCAATCAATCAGTATGTGTGTAAAAGTATCAGTAAGAAGTCTAGGATAACTCAGTATAGTGTTGTCTAGCATGTGATACCTCTGGGTTCAACCCCTAGCACCAATATATAAATAAATAAATAAATAAATAAATACAGACAGACAGACAGACAGCAGGATCTCTGGTGACTTTTGGCAATCTTTGACTTGTGCCATTCAGAAAAAACACTTTCAAAAGAGCCCGTTTTCTCCATTCCAACATCCATAACCATGTCAATCCCATGGCCACTGGTTAGGAAGGGGGTAAGGCTAAAGGTCAAATACTGCAAATCACTTATGGTAGAGCTTTCCGTTGGTTTCGAACTTCTGAAGATCAACCATTTACACTAATATCCTCATTGTTACTCCGCCCCTGGTTTCCCCAAGCCACGCCTCATTCCACAGCATCCAGCCTCTTCCACGGTGCTCATCCTTTCCTACCGTCCAGACCTCTTGGTCTTTCAACTTTCCCGGCCACCTCAGCCTCAACCCCGCCCCCCCCAGATTTTGCCCCGCCCTCATACTTGTCTCCCACCCAATGGGAGCGCGGCCTCGGGCCCCGCCCTACATCTAGTCCCGCCTATAAACGGGTTGCATCTGCGCAGGCCCCGCCTTTCTCTAACCACGCCCACCGGCGGAGCGCGCCGCCATAGGCCTTGTCCTAACTGGCCCCGCCCACGATCCCGACGCGTCAGGCCCCTCCCATCCCTAGCCCGGTGGCCGGCCGGCTTGCGGACTGCGCAGGTGCGCTCCGCAAGCGCGGCCTCCTCACCCAACGCACATCTCGCGGCGTGAGGGTGGGCGGCGGCGGCCGGCTTGGCTGCAGGTAGGACCCGAGCTGCGCGAGCGGACGGGCGGTCTCCAGAGACCTCGCGAGAGAGGCGCGGGCGAGGCCCCGCGCGACGGCCGTTGTGAACGCGGTGGCCGCGGGCCGGGCGTGTGCTGAACGGAGCCCGCCGTGTGTCCTGCGCCTTCCCGGGGGCCGAGGCCGCGCGCAGCGAAGGCGAGCCCGCTGGACCCGACCGCTCCTTAGGCTACGCCCCGGCCTGGGAAGATGGAGGGGGACCGGCAGCCCGCCCCGCCCGCCCAGGGCCTGCTTCCCGACGGCCACTTGGTCCTGTGGACGCTGTGCTCCGTGCTGCTGCCGGTGCTCATCACCCTCTGGTGTAGCCTGCAGCGGTCGCGCCGGCAGCTGCACCGCAGGGACATCTTCCGCAAGAGCAAGCACGGCTGGCGTGACACCGACCTGTTCAGCCACCCCACCTACTGCTGCGTGTGCGCGCAGCACATCCTGCAGGGAGCCTTCTGCGACTGCTGCGGGCTCCGCGTGGACGAGGGCTGCCTCAAGAAGGCCGACAAGCGCTTCCCGTGCAAGGAAATCATGCTCAAGAACGACGGCAGGGCCGCAGACGCCATGCCCCACCACTGGATCCGCGGCAACGTGCCCCTGTGCACTTACTGTGTAGTCTGCCGGCAGCAGTGCGGCAGCCAGCCTAAGCTCTGCGATTACAGGTATGGCCATTGTGGGGGTGGGGTGGAGCGAGGGATTGCAAAGAGTAGGTCGAGAGACCTAAATTCATCTCAGCCAATGGCCTGAACAACTCACAGGCATCCCTAGGGTTCATGGCAGCTCTCATTTAAATGTTACTTCTCTCCCCTCCACTCCCGTTTTTGAGACATGGTCTCTTGGAGCCCAGGCTGGTCTCAAATTCACTAGCTAGCAGGGGGTGACCTTGAACTTTTGAACCTTCTGCCTTCACCTCTCCGGGTGCTGAGATTACAAGCGTGCACCACCAGAACCAGTGGGGTGCTGGAGAACCAACCCACGGACCTTGAGAAATTACTCAAGACATTCTGTCAACCAAACACCACTGCCCTACTTTCCCACCGCCGTCAGGGCTCTTAATTTTCATCAAATGCCTCTTACTGGTGCTGCCTGCTTCGTGGCTACTCTGAGTGCCCCATTTTATATAAGGAAAAATGAAGTGTACACAGGTAAGTTTATGCCAGTCACAGAACCAACAGGTACTCGGTTTGGAACTCTGAAAACAAGGGTCATTCCAAAGCAGCACTTTAAATTTATTTTGCTAACGCAGCTATTGTTACCACAGTGAAGTGTTCGATGTGCAATACAGGGAAGGAGTATTTTTATGTTATCCATTTACTTATTTATTTGTGGGAGGGGCTCATATACGTGGAGATCAGAAGACAAAACTTTGTACAGTGTAGCTTCTTCTTCCACCACGAATTCTGTGGCTCTAAAGTCATCGGGCTCTTGGGCCTTCTCACCAGCCCTGAAAGGAATATTTCTTTTGTCAGATCTTTCAGGAGTAGTGTCTCAGATGAGTCACCTGAGTTACACTGAGAATATTTTCATGTCTTCAGCATACACGCTGAACAGTGCATCTTCATCGTGGAATGCTGTCTGAAACAGGCTTCTGTGTTGGAGACTGGTGGAAAGCAGGGCTGCCCTGCAGATCATTTGTTTCACGCTTGAGAAAATTGAAGATAAAATAGAACTGGTTCCCAAGATTTCTAACACCTAGCCGTGTCAGAGCCTTGTCTGAACTTCACTATGTATCAGGTTTGATTTCTCACAAATGCAGAGTCCCGCACACCCCTTCAAGAGCTAAAGCAGAAGGCTGGTACTAGCTATGAAGCTACTGTGTGTGTGTTGTATGTATACATGCATGCGCATGCATATTGGGCATGCACAATTAAGAGGCCATAACGTCCTGATGAATCCCTTTCTGCCTTATACTCCTGAGATAAGATCTCTCTCATTGAGCCTGGAGCTATGCTGGCAACCAGTAAGCCCGGCTGATCTGACCCTTCTGCCTCCACTTCTCACTCCCGCCCCCAGCAATGCTTTCTCAGCCATGCCTGGCTCTTCCCGTGGTTCTGGGGGAACTTTTTATAAGGCTTTTTCTTCATTACATTCCTCTTCTCACTCCCAGACACATGCAGTCACTTCAGCCTTGGCTTTGGTTCTTCAATTTTATATTTATCTACTTACTTATCTAAAATATGTTTATTCATTTATTATCTGAAACCATGAAAGATATCAGACCTTCTAACATAGAGGTGGGAAAACTTTTATAATAAAGAGTTAGAAGCAAATATCTTGGGCTTTGGGAAGCATTTGGTCTGTAATCACAAAACAGATCAGAATCAGCTATAAATTATATGTAGATGAATGGGTACACCTGTGTTCCACTAAAATCTTATTCACAACACCATGTGGCAGATATACTTTCCCAACCTGTGGTGCCATGACAGGTTTATGCAGAGCTAGGGTTCAAACTTGGGGCGTCACGCATGTTTAGGCAAGAACTACATTTGAGCTACATCCCCAAATGGCTAATCATTTTTTTTAATGACTAAAAAGCCAGATGTGGTGATATGCACCTACAGCTACAGCACTTATGAGGCTGATATGAGAGGATTGTGAGTTTGAGACTGACTTGGCATAAATAAGAGCCTGTCTCAAAAAACAAGAAAACCAGCGGGGGGGGGGGGTGTTGGCGCACACCTTTCATCCCAGCACTTGGGAGGCAAAGGCAGGTGGATTTCTGTGAGTTCGAGGCCAACTGGTCTACAAAGTGAGTTCCAGGACAGCCAGAGTTCCAATAGAGAAACCCTGTCTCAAAAAACCAATAAATGAATGAATGAATAAATAAATAAATAAGACTGGACTGGAATGTAGTTCAGTGGTAGAACTCTTGTCCAGTCCTTTAGCCCTCTCTTCCAGTCCTTGGGATTATTAGTTTGTACCCTTGTGTACACAACGGAGGAAACCCTGAGTAAGTGAAGGCCTGAGTAAATGTGTATTGTTGACATGGTTGTGTGGGTGTGGCCATGCCAAAGATGCCAAGGACTCCAAGGCTTTGGACCCATGGAAAATATGCAAAGCTCTCACCAATATGGCCAGGCGCAAGAGGGATGGCAAAGCTTTCCTCAGGTGTCTGAATGTTTATAGAGAATTGATCAGGGCTAGAGAAATGGCTTAGCAGTTAAGAGCACTGGCTGCTCCTCCAGATGTCCAGGGTTCAATTGCTAACACCCACATGGCAGATCACAACTGTCTGTACTCCAGTTCCAAGGCATCTGACACCCTCACACAGATATAAATGCAGGCAGAACACCAATGCACATTAAAACAAATATTTTTTTTTTTAAAAATTGGTCAATGTGTGAGAAGACTAGCAACTGGTGCTTCCTCCTCTAGAACATTTATGTCAGAGACTGCTGGCCTGGAAACCTCCTATGGAGACTAGCTAACCCTCCCCCTGTGTTGTACCTAATAAACAGATTTAGATTCTGGGTTTCTGGGTAGTAAATTCCCACCTGATCCCAGCTTTTACTGTATGTGTGTCAGTTTGTCTATCCTGTCTTCATAGTCCCTAGTGAGTATTCCAGAACCGAAGACCTCAACAATGTCCCGTAATGGTCATTGTCTTGTTTGAAAAAGTGTTTGTGCTTGGTCATTGGTGCACACACTTGGAAGCCCAGCATTCTGCAGGCTCAGGCAGAGGCCTGTGAGTTGAAAGCTAGCCAGAAGTCCAAGACCCTGTGTTAAAGAGAAAAGCTAGATTCATTTCAGAAACCAATGAGAACTCAGTAAATAACAAATGTTGCATCATAAATCAGTGGAAACAGAAAGCATTATAACTGTACAAGGACAATGGCCGTTAGTGGGGAAGAATTATAGACCTGGAAACGTTCAAAGACTAACTTAACAGCATTTGAGTATACTACTCAGGAAATATAAATCTATAGATTAAAAGAATAACTAAACTTAGAGGCTGAGGATGTTGCTCAGCCGGTAGAGTACTTGCTAAACCCTGAGCTCAGTCTCCAGCCCTGTCTTAACTGAGCAGGGTAGCACGTACCTATCATCCCTGCACTCAAGAGTTTGGAGAATCAGAGGTCAGAAATTTAGGGTCATCCTTGGCTACACAGTTCAAGGCTGTGAGTTCAAGGGATACTTGAGAATGTCTATAAATAAATAAATGACAAAAACTGATGCATATTTTCTATAACTATGATCAAAAAGAGATTTCATTTCTGGTTAAATAAAAGTGTATGCAGTTATCAAAATCTAATATGAGATTAGGGCCAACAAGATGGCTCTGTGGGTAGACTTTTGCCACCAAGTCTTACAACCTGAGTTCAGTCTCCAGGACCCACACGGTAGAAGGAGAAAACAGATTCCCAATTTTCCTCTGACCCCTCCACACATGTGCTGTGGCATGCCCCTCTAACACATGTGATACATTAGAAGATAGACAGATAAGCAAATAGAAAAAAGCTTTAAAAAACTAATGAGCAATAGATATAGCCAAGGCTACATGGTAAGACCCTGTCTCAAAAAAAAAAAGGACAAAAGGAAGAAGAATGTGACAGAACTGAATTTACAAAAAAGGGCAAAAACAATTTAATGAGTTACCAAAGACCTCTGAAATAAAGCAATAGAATTTTATCTTCAAAACAAGTTTTTAGGTACTAATAAACAGTACTTTAAAAATGATTTTAGGGAGAGGGGATGTAGCAGAGTCGGTAGAATGGCTACCTAGTATGTGTGAAGCTTCAGGTTTGATTCTCAGTACATAAACTCCTCTGGCCTTGTGGGCCTGTGATCTCGACCCCTAAGAGGTGGAGGCAGGAGGATAACAGAAGTTCAAGATCATCCTTGGCCAGATACAGAGTTTAAGGACAGCCTGGAGTACATGAAACCCTGACTCAAAAAAAAATTTTTTTAACAAAAAAAAAAAGATTGAATAAGTTATGAGGTAATCCATATAATATAATATCACACATTTCAGACTAAGCCATGTTTTAAAAAATATAGCAGCCATGTGGTGGTGGCTTATACCTTTAATCGCAGCACTCCAGGGACAGAGGCAGGCGGATCTCTCTGAGTTCCAGGCCAGTCTGGTATACAGAGTGAGTTCCAGGACAGTCAGAGGTACACAGAGAAACCCTGTCTGGAGTGTGTGTGTGTCGGTGTGTCTGTGCATCTGTGCGTGTGGGCGCACTGCACGTGCTTAGGAACATATGCTGATACAAACTAGGAAGAAATGCAGTAGCAAAACATACAGATCACACTCCTACATGAAAATGATTTTTGTACTGTAAAACTGGGAATAAGTGCTTCAAAAGAATTGAGTGGCTATCTGTGGATGACTTTACACCTTTCTACATTCCTAGATTCTCAGGCATAAATTGATATTATTTAAAATACAATTTTTTAAAACTTAGTAAAGAAATTCACAAATATATTCTAGTTTTTATAAACCTAAATAACACAAAAACTAGAGGGTTAGAAGTTCATGTTCTTTCCATCCTTAGTCTTACATTTCTTCCCAGAGAAAATTATTTTGAAGTAATTCAGTGGGTATCCTTGCAGGTTATATTCAATAATAATATACTATTCTTAGGTTGTGATTCTCTTTTACAAGGCTACCATCATGTGTAAGCCTGTACCAGGAGGCTAAACCTAGACTCGGCCCTTGTTTGGGGGTTCTTTTTCATGGAGTTACATTTATTTTATGTGTATGAGTGTTTTGTCTGCGTGCATGTCTGTGTACTGCATTCATGCCTGAAACCCCCTGGTCAGAAGAAGATGTCATAATCCCTGGAACTAGAGTTGCAGGTGCTTGTGAGGCACCCTGTGGTTGCTTGGAATTTAACTCTGGTTCTCTGCAAGAGTAAAAAATGCTCTTACCTACTGAGCCATCTCCCCAGTCCCTGCCTTTGTTTTTTCAACACTGTAGAGATTTTTGTTTGTTTTGTTTTTTGATACAAGAGCAACACTTTCTGAATGGGAACCTAGTTGACTCTTCACTATGTGTCCCTTATGCTTGTCTCTGTGGTAATGACAGTTTACATGCCAAATCTGATTAGCTGTACAGGGTGAAACCAAGAAGTTAAGTAGATCAATGTCTCTAGTTTTACTCAGCTTAAAAATAGGTGATGAGATTTGACCCTTTTCCCCACGAACAAATGTGGCGATATGGGGGAAAATAAATATAATATACTAGTTTAGAGTTAGCTGAGCTGGAGATATATGTTGGTAGGTAATAGAACATTTGAATAGCATGAAGAAGTCCTGGGTTCCATCCCCAGCACTGGGGAAAAAAACTTACCCAAGCCAGGCTTAGGGGGTCATGCCTATAATCCCCAACTCTGGAACCCAAGGCATTAGGATTGAGAGTTCAAGACCAGAGAGGACCAACTAGAAGGAGCTTATCTCCAAAATAATAGTAATATATACAGTAGTCCCAGTAAAATAGTAATTTAGCTGTAGGCTTCCAGTAAGATGTATTTACATCATCTGTGTAACCATCTATTACAGTTTCTGAAGGTAAAAGCTTAAGTTATAAATGTCATGAACACATTGTGTTATAATTATCTCTAACACATTGTGTGAGTATCTATTTTTAGCCATCAGTAGAACTCTGGGGTAAACACTAATTACTTGACAAATCTCAGCATCCAAAAGGAAAAAACACCTTTAAGATAGAAGACCAAGAGTTAACATATAGCAGAACAGTGTTTATTCCCCCCTCTTTAAATTAGTTAATTCTGTCCTCTGATGGCCTGCTTTTGCTCAGTCGGCTTTGTCTTATTCGTGAGTGGATTAAATAGCATAATAGATTAGTAATAGAAAGCCTAAGTCTTTCCTGCTCTGGTCCCTGCCTGCTGTTAGCACTATCACCCAGTACAGAGGCAAGTTTGAATGAATGCACGCACCTACTTTGTTTCAGAAGCAGACATGGAACTGTTCATCAGCTCCTAAAAGAAATGAGATGTTTTATTTTCTACATACAAGTTAAAGATTTCCAGACCTGAGGAATTACAGATGTCCTAAACAGGTTTCAGCTAAAGCACACACATTTCTAATGCATAGTTGTGTTCTAGATTGACCTTGTTCGGAGAGTTGTACCTACAGATGTCTGTCATGTAACAAAATTGCCATAAGAAATTGTTACTCATTCATTTTAAAAATTATGATCATAAGTAATATATTTTTGTGGAAATTTTTTATTATATTTATTTGTGTGTAGACATACTGTTTGAACTTCTGGCAAAAATGTGGTTTATGGAACCACATTTTAGGAACACTCACGGCTGTTTCTTCCCTCAGGTGCGTTTGGTGCCAGAAAACAGTCCACGATGAGTGCATGAGAAGTAGCTTAAAGAATGAAAAGTGCGATTTTGGAGAATTCAGAAATCTCATCATCCCACCAAGTTATTTAACTGCCATTAACCAGATGCGTAAAGACAAAAAAACAGATTATGAAGCGGTAATTATTTTCCTATTAATCTATTCACCTAAAGTTGGTATGTAAGATAGTTAATTCTGCGTATTTGAGAACAATTGGGAATTAAATAAATAAGAGGTCAAGGAATATAAAATGTCGTTATGATAAGCCATGAAACATTGCCCAAGGCCCATCATGGTGACAGACAATCTTAATAGCAGCACTTGGGAGGCGAAGGCAGTAGGACCAAAAGTTTAAGGCCAGCCTGGTCTATATACCAAATTCTGGAATGCATAGCAAAACCTGGTTTCAAAAACTAAGAACCAGGGCTGAAGAGATGGCTCAGCAGTTAAGAGCACTGGCTGCTCTTCCAAAGGACCAGGGTTTGATTCCCAGCATCTACATGGAGACTCAGAACCAGCTATAACTGCAGTACCAAGGGATTCAATGCCTTCTTCGGGCCTCTGGGCACTGCATGCATATGGTACAGAGGCATAACTTCAGGTAAAACACCCATACACATAGAATAATAAAAGCTTTTAATCACAATACTCAATAGGCAGAGGCAGGAGGCAGATATCTCTGTGAGGCCCTCTCTCAAAAAAACAAAGCAAAAAACTAGGCATCACAAACAACAAATAAAACCTCACAAGCTAGTATATCCTCAGGTACATCCAAAAAAGGAAAACAAAAAATCAGAGAGAATCAAAATCCATTCTGTCAATGTCTAAAAATACATGAACTGTGTTAACTGGGGACAGACTGATAAATCTTAAGGTTGAACATCCTAATCCAACATAGAAAATCCAGAATTGTAGGTGCTATCATGACACCACAAGTAGAAAAGCCTCCTAATTTCAGGACAGGCTGTGGTCAAAATGTAGGAACACTAAAAATGCGTTTATACTATGTATGAGGGTACATGTGTATGAAACGTAAATCAACTTCATATTAAACTTGAATCCTAAAATACCCCATTATGTATGTGTAAATACTCTAAAATAAAAACACTTCCTGGCTAGGCTTGGTGGCACATACCTTTAATCCCAGCGTTTGGGAGGCAGAGGCAGGCAGATCTCTGAGTTCAAGGCCAGCCTGGTCTACATAATGAGACTCGATCTCAGGGCATTCAGAGAGAGGGGCAGGGCAGTTCTGGTGCAGCATTTCAGATAAGGGATACTCAGTTTATGTAGTGTTTCAAATGTTTGAACATAGCAGTTGTGCAGAAAATTATGTGATGACTTTGATTGTTTTAGAAGCAAAATTAGAAAACTCAATGAAAATTGCTAAGAACTCCTTTTAAAACTTATTTTAGCCAGGCAGTGGTGGCACACATCTTTAATCCCAGCACTCAGGAGGCAGAGGCAGGCAGATCTCTGTGAGTTCGAATCCAGCCTGGTCTACAGAGTAAGTTCCAAGACAGCCAGAGTTACAACAGAGAAACCCTTTCTCGGGGAAAAAAAAACAAAACAAAACTTATTTTTTACTAATTTAACAATAGAGTAGACTGCTTTATTAATGAGTTCCTTGAAATTTATTTATTTATTTTTGTATGTATGTGTGACTCCATGGGTACTTGCACTCACACATAGCAGATCACACATGCAACTGAAAATGAAAATAAAATATTTTTAAAATGTTATTGCATTTATTTATTTCAGGGAAGGGGTCCACATGTGTCCTGGCACATGTGTGGGGATCAGAGGTTAACTTGTGGGAGTTGGATCTCTCTGTTGAACTCAGGGGTCAGGCTTGGTGATAAGCACTTTGACCTGCTAAGTCATCTTGTCAGCCCTGCAGTATTAGAAGTCATTTATGGTGTGCTGGGATAGTTGTACTTAAAAAGGATTTCTACCAGCTGTCTTCTGACAGGCAGCTGTAAGCCTCCTGAAGTGAGTTCTGTGACGCACGCTCAAATCCCTGGCAAGAGCCCCATGAAAGTATTGTTTAAAGAATGATAAAGGGATTGGAGAGATGGCTCAGTGGTTAAGAACACCGGTTGCTCTTCCAGAGGACCTAGCCAGGTTTGATTCCCAGCACTTACATGGCAGCTCACAACTGTCTGTAACTCCAATTCCAGGAGGATCTGACACCCACTGGCTTCCATGGACATTGCATACGCATGATGCACATATATACATGCAGACAAAACACTATCATACACAAAAATTAACTAAATGTAATTTTTTGTTTTTTTGAGACAGGGTTTCTCTGTTGTAACTCTGGCTGTCCTGGAATTCACTCTGTAGACCAGGCTGGCCTTAAACTCATAGAGATCCACCTGCCTCTACCTCCTGAGTGCTGGGATTAAAGGTGTGCGCCACCACTGCCTGGCTAAATTTAATTTCTTAAAAAGGATGGCATGGAAAGAATACTGTGGAGACTGAGGAAGTGGCTCAGTCAGTAAGTACTTGCCGTGCAAGCATAGTCCTAACTCAGTCCTCAGTGTCTATGTAAAGGCTCAACATGGTGGCATCTATTTGTAATCCCTGCCCTAGGCAGGCAGAACTCCTGGGGCTTGGAGGCTAGCCAGCCTAGCATGACTAACAAGATCCAGGACCCATCAGGAGACCCTGCCTCAAGAAAGAAGATAGCCTGTCTTTGCTGGGTATGTGCCAACACCTTTCATCCCAGCACTTGGGAGGCATGGGCAGGTTGAGCTGTGAGTTCCAGGCCATGGCTATCTAATGAAACTGCCTCAAAAGAGAGAGGGAAGGAGGGGGCTCCTGAGAAAAATATCTGAGGGGGTCATCTCATGTCTGCATGGAGACATAAACACTCCACAAGTCTACATGGAGTGGAAGGTCAAGAAAAGGTCCTCCACCATGCTTGGCTTGTTTTTCATTACTGTGTTGACAGTACTGGCATAGCTCTTATTTCAGCAGATTACAGATAACAGTTACAGTGCTGTAATTGTTACAAAGGAAAAGTGTTATGTTTACCATCTCTCAGACACTAACCCCTTTTTGTTCATGTTCATTGTTTAGCTAGCTTCTGAGTTTGGAAAGCACTGGACCCCATTAATCATCCTGGCCAACTCTCGCAGTGGAACTAACATGGGTGAAGGACTGTTGGGAGAGTTTAGGATCCTGTTAAATCCAGTCCAGGTAACTAAAGGAAAAACCTCTCTTTCTACGTCTCCTTACTTTTAGCTTTTATTTTCCCTGAAATACAATGGTTATGGATAGCTTAAATCACTACCTAGTCATAAGAAAGAATAATCATTATAAAAGACTCAAACCCTTCAAATAAATGGCAAAACAGAAACCATATCACCCAGCAATCCCATTTCAAGGATTCCATCCAAGGGAAATGGAGCCTAAGTCCCACAGAGATTCAGGTGCAGATTTCAGTGACAGCATTTTTCATAATTGCTTGAAAGTGGAGCAGTTCAAGTCCATCAACTGGTGAGTGTATAAACAAATTGTGTATTCATAAAGTGGGATACTGTTCTGTGAATGAAAGAAACAAACTATATATGATAGTGAGTGAACTTAAGAAAACATTGCTAAATCAATCCAATGTATTGCCTTCATGTAGTCTATCCAGAAAGGCAAATCAACAGAGTCACAGAGTGTAGTCTCTTGTTTGTTTGAGGCTGGAAATGGGAAGTAACTGTAAAGAGACCTTAAGGCATCTTATTTAAAAAAGAAAAAAGAAAACACATTATAAACTGGATTATGATAGTAGTTGTACAGATTACATCATTTACTTGTTCAGTTTCAGAGAGGAATTTTTTGAAAAGTAAATTACACTTTGATTTTTTAAAATACAGAGAGGCATGCCATTAAAATTGAATGTCCATAATCCAGGTGTAATGGCACGTTCCTATAATCCAGTGCATAGGAGGCAGAGGCAGGTGGATCTCTGAATTCAAGGTTAGTTCAGACTACACAATAAGATCCTCCCTTGAAAACATATTTTTAGAAAAAGATTGTATGTATATGCTAGCAGGTAAAAATCTACTTTGTAGCAATCAGAAATGTAATTGCAGTTTTTCCTTCCAATTTACGCTTTTTCCGTTTTCAGTATTGGAGCAGTAACCCAATGATGAAGTAATTGTCTAACATGCAAGACCTCAGATTCAGTCCCTAGCACCAAAGAGGGAACATGCCATTAACAGTCAGGTGCACAAATTTGCATTTCCTCAGTGATGTAAATATTTTCTACCATTGGAATATTAACCGCATAATTACAAACCTGATGATGACTGAAGTAACTTAACAGCTATGTGGTGATGTATCGAGTTTCCTGCTGTGGAAGTTGAGATTGTCCCTGCTCCTGTATTATAAACTGTACTACAGAACTGTTCAGAGGGCATTAGTCTCTTAAGTATTTTCTTTTGTCAGTAAATATTTATAGCTATTCAGAGAGTCCTTATGTTTTAGGTCATTGTGTATTTTTCAGAATTATTTTCTAGAAATTTGGACTAGTGGTGTTTTGTTTTTAAGGCATAAAGTACGGAACACTAGCTAAAGGTAATGTGAATAGAAAGGAGTCAGAACAGTATGGAAGACTTAGATTCTGGGTTTGAATTGTATTTCAGCATGTACAGAATCGCAGCCAATTGATTTAACCTGGGCCTTGGTGTCCTAGGCAGTCGAATGAGGCTGCTTCTTCCTTTGTAGGTCAGTGTACAGGATGAGCCACAATGAACAGGACATCTGGTCTTGTCTCTGGGAACTGTAAAAGGAAAATACATAATAGCCAGTCCTGCTGCTCAACTACACCTCTGTTCATAGTCATCCATAGACCAAGGACAGTGTTGGGTAAAAACAATTTTTTCTTGTTCTTTCATTTTTAGGTGTTTGATGTAACTAAAACTCCCCCGATGAAAGCCCTGCAGCTGTGCACTCTTCTTCCTTACAACTCAGTTCGAGTCCTTGTTTGTGGAGGGGATGGGACTGTGGGCTGGGTCCTCGATGCAGTTGATGAAATGAAGATTAAGGTATCTGTCTTTAAGAACTACTGCAATGGGGGCTGATGATATGGCTCAGTGGTAGAGCACTTGCCTGGCATGTGTGGGTTCAGTCTCTAGCACTGCCTGCACTAAAAGAATGAAGTTAGCAGGTGACTATTAGAAGCTGGAGCCAATTTGGATAGTTAGGAAAGAGTTGTGATTAAGTAGTAGTTACAACAACCTACAGTTGTCATATTTGTGTCTTTGTTGCTTTAGTCTTAAAATTTTATAAAATACCATTATGCTACAAATAATCTAAAGAGAAAAATATCCAGTATGTCTTCTATATTCTAGGGACAAGAAAAATACATTCCACAGGTTGCAGTCTTGCCTCTGGGAACAGGCAATGATCTGTCTAATACCCTGGGTTGGGGTACAGGCTATGCTGGAGAAATCCCAGTTACACAGGTCTTAAGAAATGTAATGGAAGCAGATGGAATCAAACTAGACAGGTAAGTAACACTCAGCCAACTGGTCTGTTATTTGAGCTTGGGGATATTGTTTGTATAAATGAAGACTTTTGTGGCTATAAAATTCACTGAAGTTGGCCAGGCATGGTGACCCCAGGCATGGTGATCCCAGCATTTGGGAGACTGAGGCAGGAGAAAATTGCCATGAATTTGAGGCCAGCCTGGGCCATAGAGTGAGACCCTTTCTCAATAAACCAGAAACAAGTTAAATGTAAATGTAAATGAAAAGAGCTATATTTGTTGTACTTACAACAGATGCTGGTGTCTTGTTCTTAGTATATAAATGATTCAGTTATAAATTATGCCAAAATCTGCTTACTTACTTAGATGTGGGTGCATTCTCAAATGCTTTAAAATAGCATTTGTTAAAATAGAAATTTTCATCTGTCAGGTTATCTAGATTATAGGTTTCTTGGTAAACAGTACTCTTTTTTTTTTTTTTTAACTTCTGTTTTTTAGATGGAAAGTGCAGGTAACAAATAAAGGATACTACAATTTAAGAAAACCCAAGGTACGTTTTTAGTGCTTCAGTTGTAAGCAGTTTAGTAAATGCACAGAGTGTCTGTGGTACATGATTCCAGGAGGGTAGGATGGAGAGATCTGGTATCTAAAGGGAGCTGGGTACAGAGTAGAACATCCAGGTGCCTATCTTGCTCACTGAACTATATTGGTTTTGGTTTATTATTTTTTCCATTGTATTTTGGGATGTGCTAGATGATTATTCTGCCACTTAGCCACACCCCCAGCCCCCAAGCTGTGCTGTGGAAGAAAACATTGCCCAGATACACTTAGTTCTGCTCTGGCAGATCAGGTTAGTTCAGATCAGCAAAGGAAAATAGGATTTCCCACACAAAGGTGAAGCATGGTTGGCAAATAGCAAATAATACAGAGATAATAGAGAATTTTTGTTTACTGAGGATCAAAGTCAGGACCTTACACATGTTGGCCAAGTACTCTACCACTAAGCTGCCCACAGTCCCAATCTTTTAAGAAAATATCTTGAAGATAGTGTGATCATACCTTACAGTCACAAGGAGAGCCTTGAGGACAATTTAGAGACTTTTTTTGTTTGTTGTTGTTTTTGTTTAAAGACATTTTAAAGTTAGACTGATCAAGTCTTGGCAACTGATGGCTACAAAAGGAAAAAGCAAATATATAGCTACTAGATTTCCAATTTTTATGATTAGATACATGGAAAATGATGTTAACTCAGAAAATAAAAATAAGGAATCTTAGGCTTGGAGTGAAATAAAATGAGTTACTTGGCATGGCGACCCAAATGGTGTTGAACAAGAGGCTTTTTGCTTTTTGCTCAGGAGTGAGACCAGAGCTAGACATGTAGACTGAAATTTAGGTTGAATTGGGAAGACACTAAGGGAATAAAAAGCTAAGACCCACAGAGTCTGAAAGTTGCAAAGAACGTACAGAGCAAGTACCATGAGAACACAGGAACAAAAAACCTGCATACATAATGCAGAGCCGTTCCAGGAGGGAAGGTCTGAGGTATGGCGTGCTAAGCAGACCTGCATGGAAAGTGGGAGTCATGTCTGTAGTTGTTAGCCCACAGCTTCACCAGGCAGTGTATGATCGTCTGAAAAGTAGATACAATATGTGAGAAGAATGCAGACTAAGATTGACCTTTGGGTAGCACAGCTGGTACAGTCATCATCTATTCCCCTCTCACAGGAGTTCACAATGAACAACTACTTCTCTATTGGACCTGATGCCCTCATGGCTCTCAATTTTCATGCTCATCGTGAGAAGGCACCATCTCTGTTTTCCAGCAGAATTCTTAACAAGGTGTGTTGGATAAAATAACAATTTCCTGCTTATCACCGAAGGTACAGTAAAAATCAATAGTTCAATTATATTTAGTGCTCTTAGATTCAGATCAGACTGACTTGTGGAAACATTTACATGCTGTTTAGTGTAGGATTTCAAATTATCCATAAATATATTTTGTTAACTGTAGGGAGTTTTAAAATTAGAAATTGGGATATTTTACTTAGATGGAAGTTGATTGGAATATATTATAGTTTATCTTAAATAGCTAAAAGAAATTCTAGGGAAAATAAATTTTTGGTTAAGTGACTAATAGAGAAAATATATTCTGTTGGCTTAGGAAAGCTCCACAAGGTAGATGAGGTAAGGAAAGGGCATTTGTTACCCATGGCTCTTAGCTAAAGTCATCACTCCAGTTCCTAAGATAGCTGATTCCTTTGATGGAAGTATTTGTTTGAGTTTTGTTTTGTTTTGTTTCAAGACAGGGTCTCTCTGTGTAGCCCTGGTACTCACTACGTAGACTGGGCTGGCCTTGAACTTGAACTTGAACTGCCTCTGCTGGGATTAATGGTGTGCTCCACCATGTCTGATTCTGGGATTTTTTTTTTTTTTAAGTGATTTTTGACTGTGAAAATACATGCAAATTAGTTGTGTCCCTAACTGTTTTACAAATAATTGAAATTTCATACCAGGTTACAGGGGGTGGGGATTCTCTGGGGCCTTCATGGACAGTGTAGTGGTGAGTTACAGGAGGAAAGAAGGAAAAAAGGCAGTTCTGCTCAGCATGACTCAGTAGCCAGTGTTGGTTCAAACTTCAGGAGTCTGACTCCGAGTTTTAGGCATGTATAAGCACAGCACAATTTGGTGAAAATTATTCTAGTGACAATTAACTCAATCCCATGTGCACAGTAAAGCTTACATAAATCTCCTTGAGGAGCAAAGTAACCTAAATTCAGGTAAGACATGATTCCATCAAAACTCTGTAAAGTCTGTAAAGATGAGTTCAATAGATTGACTGAGAAAAACAAGCTTAGGAAGAGGGTCTGGTGCCGGAAAATCTCCAGCCAGTGCAACAGTCACCAGGCTAGAAGGCTCCAGCCTTCTGGGCACCTGTGTGCATGTCTGAGCACAAAGACCTCCATGCCCCCTATAGCTCCTCCCTTTTTATTTTCTTTAAAGAGCTGTTGGAGTGTCTTCTTAATGCTTAATATCATATTTACAGTGTCTTCTTGGTGCTTTAATGTCATATTTATAGTGTCTTAATGTTTTAATGTCATATTTTTGTGATTTTTTTCCATAGGCTGTTTATTTATTCTATGGAACTAAAGATTGTTTAGTGCAAGAGTGTAAAGATTTGAATAAAAAAATTGAGGTAAGCCACTAGTGTCTTTCCTAAAGGTTTGGGTGTTGTCTGGATTCTGAAGTTCTTTAACAAATGCTAAATTTTCTGTAAACATATTTTGTTCATGGATGTGGACTGTTGAGTTGTATGAAAGGTATTTGGCTAAGTTCTTTTTTGTTTGCTTTGTTTTGTTTTATATATATACAAGTGTTTTCCCTTCATAAATGTAAGTGCACCACCGCTTGTGTGT
This sequence comes from Cricetomys ansorgei, assembly GCA_026225945.1. Lineage (NCBI taxonomy): Eukaryota > Metazoa > Chordata > Mammalia > Rodentia > Nesomyidae > Cricetomys > Cricetomys ansorgei. The sequence continues at coordinate 3,746,546 of JAMJFZ010001871.1, forward strand.
CTGGTGCTCTTTGTGGTCCAAAGAGGGTGCCAGATACCCTAGAGCTAGCATTCAGGACAGTTGTAAATTGCCATGTGGGTGCCCGGGAACTGAACGTGGGCCCTCTGTAGGAGCAGCAGGTTCTCTTAACCAGGAAGCCATCTCGGTAGCCTACACCTCACTAAGTTCTTACATTCATTATTCCTCTAAATTGTTACCACAGCCCTATACAGCAGGCAATACGATATTCCCAGCGACAGCAAAACTGTCTGAAATTGAGCAGTTTTCCTAAGTCATATAGTTTATGGCCACAGGAACTAGTAGTCACAACTTGGACCCAGGTTTGTTTATAGAATCTGTTTAACTGGTTAGCTAATTGATAACAAATTTAAACTTCCTAGCACAGTGCTTTAAAACTTTAAAAGATTAATTCATGTTTTGTATAATATCTCTTATATAGTAAACCAAATAAAAAATGTGTAAACAGTAAAATTAGAGCATTGTTGATGGTATATTGTTACAGACCCCTGACATCACAGATGGCAGTCTTATGTATCTTGCTTGCTTCTAGAAAGAGTCTGTAATGGTTAATAACAGCAAAGACAGTAATTAGAGAAACCCAAAATTATTGTAAAATGAGAAAGGAGAAATGATAAACATCTTGGGGATGGAATAGACAACATGAGCATGAAGTAATAAAAAGCCTGATACACTAGCCCTAGAAAGCTGCTGCTCCCCTCAGCAAACCCTTGGCTGAAAGGCTTTGAGAACCCACTAGCAGGGAAGGAATCGCAAGATTCTCCATGAAAGCTTTGTTGAGTGTGGTACTGGGGATCAAACCCAGAGCCTAGAGAGCCCAGACACTTACAGGAGAACTTCAGTGCAGAGCATGGCTTGCAGGGAGGAAGAGGACAAGGGCCAAAGCTAAAGACAGACAGACAGAGCCCAGGCCATAGAGTATCGTACCAGCCTGGTCTACTTGGGGCTGACGGAATAGCTCAGTTGATAAAGGTCTTAGAGTGCAAGATGAGAGGACCCTAGTTCAATCCTCAGAACCCAAGTTAAAAAAATAGTAAGAGCCAGGCACAGTGACATTCTCAAAAACCAAGGTAGTTAGCACCAGAAGAATGATATCTGAGATTAACCTCCACACGTGTACATGCACAGACACCAGAAATAAACTAATGAATTAAAAATTAATTTATGGTATGAAGGGAAGGAAAGGCCAGATTGCCTTGAGTGTGAGGTAGATTAAAGGCATACGCCTTTAATCCCAGCACTTGGGAGTTGCAGGCAGAGGCAGGCAGATCTCTGAGTTTGAGGCCAGCCTGGTCTATAGCATGAGTTCCAGGAGAGATGGCCAGGGATACACAGAAAAACCTGTCTTGAAAAAACAAAAGAAACAAAAAAACAGGAGTTGTCTTCCTCTCAGGCATGTCTTGCCTCTATGAATATGCGTATAAAGTTTTATGGCTATGCACGTTAAAGTTTGAGTTCCAAGTAGATGGGTGTGGAAATAAGGTGCCCTGTAGTAACTAACTACTTATATTTCTTTAAAGCTAGAACTGGATGGTGAGCGAGTCGAACTGCCTAATTTGGAAGGCATCATCGTTCTGAATATTGGATACTGGGGCGGTGGCTGCCGACTGTGGGAAGGAATGGGAGATGAGACTTACCCTCTAGCCAGGTATGTACATTTGCAATGCAGTTGGTTGATTAGTTTGAGGGTGTTTTGTTTTGTTTTGTTTTTGAACCAGGTCTCACTGTATACACCAGGTTCATCTTGAACTCAGTCCTGCTTCAGCCTCCCTCAAGCTGGATTATAGTTATTAGTCACCACAGCCAGCTACAGTCTGAGTTTCTCACTGTCCTTTAAAGTGCTCTGGTTTGTTGGTTTGGATTGGTTTGTTTGGTTTGGTTTGGTTTTGAGACAGGGTCTCACTATGTATCTCTGGTGTCCTGGAACTCACTGTGTAGGTCAGGCTGTCCTTGAACTCACAGCCTCTGCCTCCCAAGTGCTGGGGTTAAAGGTATACACCACTACACCAGGTGCACTATGCAAGTTTTTATTTTGTTTTTGTTTTTGTTCTAATAAACTTTCACATTTCCCTCAGGTTTCCACCGTATATATTAACGTGGACATTAATACGTTTTGCTAGAGTAGAGTGTGGTATCACCACTTGCCTTTAATCCCATAAATTAATAAGTTGATCGCCCACCTGTGTTAAGAGTAACTGCTTTCCATGGATAATTTGATTTTATTGCAGTTCGTAATCCATATTTTCTTCTTCCAATGGTAGGCATGATGATGGCTTACTGGAAGTCGTTGGAGTGTATGGATCTTTCCATTGTGCTCAAATCCAGGTGAAACTGGCAAATCCTTTTCGAATAGGACAAGCACATACAGTGCGGGTAGGTGACATAGTACTATTGCAGCCTATTTCCAAGGCATTGGTAGGGAGAAGACAGTGTAAATCTCACTCTTCCTAAGCTTATAGCAGGAGCTCGCAGGAAGCTGGCCAGTTAAAGAAATACAGTGCCCACTGGGAGCAATCCCTCAACAGATTGTAAAAAGGGTTAAGGATGCGTAGGAGATAGGGTAGGTAGGGATACCTGCCTATAGTTTCTGGAACTGACATTTTTCTAATTATTTCCTGATTTCAGTTGATTCTGAAGTGCTCAATGATGCCGATGCAAGTGGATGGGGAGCCATGGGCCCAAGGACCCTGTACCGTCACTATAACACACAAGACGCATGCTTTGATGCTGTACTTCTCTGGAGAGCAGTCGGATGAAGACACCGCAAGTACTTCAGATCAAGAGGACTTAAAAGAAGCTGAGTAGAAGGATGAGATAAGACAGTGTCTGCCCAGACCAGTAGACTCACACGCTTGTCCACAGGAAGCACTGCCAGCACCGCAGTCTTCATTTCTTTCCTAGAATAACGGTGTGCACTTGTGTAAACAGCGTTGCCACGGCTAGACTTCAGTCGCAAACACATACTCCTTTGTCAGCAGATGCTCTGTCGCTGACTGTGGAAACACAGACATCTCCATGGAGATGAAATGTTTCTCCTGGCCGTGTGTTTTAAGTCTGGGGCTCACCCTGCAACATGCACTGTCTTGAATGTCATGTCCGATGGACAGGATGTGGATGAAAAAACCATTTCCTTCTTAGTTTCTGATATGGTGACAACATAACTTGTTAAAAATTAACTTGCTTTTTGAACTGTCGTGGTTAACACTGGGCTTCCTCCTGTAGTGTGTTTCCTGAGATTTCCCACACCCCAAACCAAGTGGATTCTGATTTCTAGGAGCCCCTGAGAAAAGTGAGAGATGATACTTACAATTTTCACAATAGTATATTTTCTATCATTATTAGGCCTCTGGGTATTTAGTGACCATATTGAGCTGAGATTTAAATCTTACTGTTTTTGTTTTGGGCAGTATTGGGGATTGAACCTAGGTCCTCTGGAAGTCTAGGCAAATGCTCTACCATTGAGCTACACCCCCACCTGTATATAAGTAGATGGATCTAAAATAAGATTTAGAGCACTTTGGACTAGAAGTTCTACAATTCACCAGCTTCTCTCTTGATTAAAAGATAGTGTTGACAGTAGGAAAAAGGAAGCTCCCAAGTCAGATTAATGACCCAAAAAAAATTCCAGGCTGACTGCCTTCAGGAGCGGTCTTGTGTTTTGAAACACTGCAGGACTTTGATAGCATCACCCTTAGAGAGGGAAGCTCTGTTGAGATGTTTATATTATATTTATTTCAAAGTGAGAAAGATATATGTTTTTAATTTATTATTTACCTGTGGCATGATACTTGTGTTTAGCATTTACACTGTATTTATTTATGTGTATATGTATCACACAGCTTTATTTAGTTAAGCGATCACATAGATTCTGCTGGTCTCAGTCAGATAGAACTCTTGGTTCCCATGGCATGTAATATTCACCAATGCTCACTCCTCAGACTTTAAAGGGGAGCGCTCATGATGAAGAACTTGGGGTGAATGTTTCATTGCACCTCCACCCTCCATTGTCAAGTACTAATTCAAAGGCAGTTCCATAGCTCTCCATTAGAGGGTGCTCTTCAGCTATTGTCAGTGGCCTGCCTCTGCATTAGCCACACCCAGTGGGCACCTTGCCTGGTGATGTTTTTCTGACAAATGGTATGTTTGTGGACTCGATGTCTTACATGAATTAATTTCTGAAAGACTAGAATCCATACCCAAAACCACCATTTAGCTTCCTTTTAAAGGATTTATTATGGATCTGAAGTCAATGAATTGCCATAAACTTCAGTTTGAGTCACCTCAGACTTGGACCATGTTTTTGAAAGGACAACTTAGTAATGAATATTAGTGAGTACATTATCTAAAGTGAACTTTACACTGCTAAATTAGCCTTTCCCACCTGTTCCCAGGTGATGCCAAGTTCTACCACCGAAGGATGTTCCACAGGTCTGTTCCAGTTCATTCATAGGCCTCACACTGGATAACTGCAGCCCAGGGCATGTGAGAGTTTGCAGCGTTTCCCCTGTGAACTGATTCTGTTCAGAGTGTAATGAAATTCATCCTTAGATTCATGGTCAGAATTGCTACAGGTTTACACTGTAAATCTGAATTGTTACACTGTTAAATTTACTTGTAGCTTATACCTGTAATTCAAAATGCTCATTTGTAGTGGAAACAAATCATTAATTTGGGGCTATCAATCAAAATAATTAGGGTAACTGTAGAGATACTCTAGTTAGATCAGGCTTGTGTCCCCTTCCCATGACACACTGTGGTGTTTTTCTGATGCCTTACTCAGATTTCATTCTGTAACTTTCACAATACCGTATCATAAAACATGCCAGTATTTTGTCGTACTATAGCTCACACCTTTAGGCACTAGTTTACCCAGCATTCCAGATAAATGTATAGGCATGTGCCTTGTTTGAATACAATTTGTAAGACTTGGCGTTTGCAAGTTATATATTAGGTAGTGATAACATAAATTACCAGGGGTCTGTATTTTATAAAGTAATTCACCATGAGATCTTTCTGTTCCATTTAACGTTGACTTGATAGCAACATAATTTATACATTCTCAGGAAAAAACTATAAACCATCTCTTTATCTACTTTCACGTCTCATTCTTTTCTGCCCTGATACATTCCCAGCGCCTCATGAGCTTAGTGGCTTAAACACTGAACACCCAGCAGCTCCTCGCAGTCCTCTAGGCAGATAGTTTTCAGTGCTTTGTTATTTATTAGAGTCAGCACTTCCGTCTCAATAGAAGTCGTCCAGTAGTGAGGAAACTGAATTTAAATGTTTGAGGTTTTCTGTAACTCTTAGCTGTGAACTTGTAATATAGCTGATATTTATAAAGATTTTATAGTGAGAACTATTTATTTTATTTTTTTAGAGTATGAAGATCTGTAGTAGTTGCCTTTTGAACATTTGTGTACCTGGTTGTAATGTAGACTGACTCAGAAAAGTTCTTTTTGTGCTATAAACAGAGTATTTCTACCAGCATGTCGGAAAGGGGCATTTTCACCTGTAACATAAAGTAAGGTATTTCTAATGTACACTGTGGGATTTTTAATTTGCACTAGCTATAAAACTTGAAAGGTTATGTTAATTTGCACATTGATGTGGACCTAAATACATAATCTGACCAGAAAGGTCAATGAATGGGTGAGGATTTCATGATACTTTTGTTCAAAATGATAGTACTGAAGCAAGAAAACCTTCACTTTATATTCAGAAATGTTGTGGCAGGTTTCTTTCCATGTGTAGGGGGGGTGGTGTTAACTTGGTTTCTGTTGCTTTTTAAATTTCTGAACACTTTAGGGCAGAGAATGTTGAGTAATTTTTTTTATTATTTAGAAATTTTTTTTTTTTTTGAGACAAGGTTTCTCTGTTATAACTCTGGCTGTCCTGGAACTCACTCTGTAGACCAGGCTGGCCTCCAACTCACAGAGATCCACCTGCCTCTGCCTCCCGAGTGCTGTGAGTAAAGGTGTGTGCCACCACTACCCAGCATAAGTTTTAAAAGAAAAATAGTTTTGTTGCTTCATCCCAGGCCTCGTGAAGTCATGTGCTCAGCGCCAGCTCAGGCTCTTTCTCCGTGAAGCCACAGGCTCAGCAGCAGCACAGGCTCTTGCTTTGGCTCACCCTTACAAACATGTCCTGTGTCTCCAGAAGCTGCACACCCAGCCTCTGCATCTCAGGTATTCCCTCAGAAACAGGAGGGCAGGGAGCGTGGTTGAGAGGAGGATTCCTGAGCCCAGTCGTGGTCTCATGGGACAGAGAAGTCTCTTTATTAACAACACCTTTGTTTGTACTAAGTTGGCAGTGTATGCTGTTATTATCTCAACGCCTGGAGGCTGAGTTCTCGGCCAGCCTTGCTATATATGAGGACCTCATCAAAATTTTGTTTGCATTCCAACTCAATTGGAGACCTAGTATTTAGACGGCTATGTAGAGTGGACTGAGAGTAGGGCTGCTGAGGCAGAGCAAGCACTCCAGGCAAAGCACCTGCCTCCACTGCAGTCATTGCAGTGTATCAGACTGTACTGAGCCTACACTGCACTCCGCTATATTGAGTGTTCATAAAACTTCAGTAGATAAAGTATTTCTACTATTAAAAGATTCTCAGCCAGGCAGTGGTGACACATGCCTTTAATCCCAGCATTCAGGAGGCAGAGGCAGTGGATCTCTGAGTTCGAGGCCAGCCTGGTCTACAGAGTGAGTTCCAGGACAGCCGGAAATACAACAGGGAAACCCTGTCTCAAACAACAAGATTCTCAGTTGGGCATGGTAGCAATGTCTGTAATCTCAGAGACAAGCAAGAAGATCTCAAGTTGAAAGCCAGCCAGCCAAGGCTACATAAACCCCGTCTCAAAAAAACAAGGGTCTGTTATTTTTAATAATTTGTTTTTGTATGTATGACTGTTTTGTCTGCACCTATGTGTATACCTTGATGATACCCAGAGAGGCCAGAAGATGGTGTGGGATTGAGCTGCAAAGTGAGTACTGTGAGTTGAACTCAGGTCCTCTGGAAAAACAGCCAGTGCTATTCACCACTGAGCCATCTCTCTAGCCCCCCAAGATTGTACTTTTTAAAAAAGGATGTGGAAAAGTGCTTTCTTTGATGACTTCGTCACATGGTTGATTTTTCTAATTTTGTATGCATTCAAAACCTCATGTTTCTCTGAAAATACTCTTGGGGGTCTCAGTTGCCACTTGGAATATAGTCGCTTGGCTGTCTCACAGCTTTCAGTGGCATTTTTATTGCATAGTAAGATACCAAACTTAGCCTCTATTCCTTGTGTTGTGATTGTTGTTGGAAGTTGTGTATTCAGTTACTTTTTATAAACACACATACATGTGTTTGTTTACTCTGATGCAGTAAGCCATGAGACTTACTGGTCTCAAAGGGTATACCCCAAGATTCTGAGGAAGCATACTAAAAACTCAAGTTTTAATACAGACATTGGCAAGATTTAGCCCTCTGGGAATATCTGTAGAATCTCCAGGAAGTATGTAATTGTGATACTGATTCTAAACCAAGGACATTTCCTCAGTCTCTGTAAGAATGACCTGGGCTCCTCACTTTAAAGGAAGGGACTCTGACCTCTTTGGTGACTGGCACAGAATGTTGAAATGGGGAGAGTTAGAAAGTTAGATTGTTTTCCTAGTTTTTTGTTTGGTTTTTTTGTTTGTTTTTGTTTTTGTGTTTTTCTGGCATTGCCCAAGCAAGATAGCATCCTGATTGGATGGACAGATTTGGCAGGCTGAGCAAGGTACAGGGCACTGCATGCTCTTCGGTGACGACTGCTACATACACCTTTTCTTCTAATTGTTGGGTTCAGGGCTCTGCTAGTAGTCCTTACAACTTGATCAACTTGAATGATCCCTATGAATAGATTGGCCCTCTCCTCTGTGATTCTATCCTGTGCAAGTTTAAAGCAATCTAGCTGGGTCCTCAGACCACTCAGAAGAGAACCAGCTACTCAGCACCCCTGAACTCACAGCCTGGAAGGCCTCACGCTGACTCCACTGGAGCAGCCAGCTAGCTTGGTCCCACACCTCCCAGTGCATTAGTTACTCCGCATTCACTGCTGTCATTGAGTTGGGTCTGCATCCTGTCCAACAAAGGAATGTAAATGAAAGTGATATGTTGAAGATATGTTTGCTTGTTTTCAAATAAAATACAGCACTGAAAAAGTGTGACCTTGTGGGTGTGTGTTTATCAGAACACAGAAGAAGCTGTGAGTCTCCAGCAAAAGTCGCTGGTCTTCAGCAGGGCAAAGGCGCTTTCTGAGTCAGGTATTTTTGGGTGGAAAGAAAAATAAATAGAAAATTTTATGATGCCTCTGGGTGTGGCGACACACACTTTGTGGTGGTTTGAATGAGAGTGGCTTCTACAGATATATTTTTTTTAATATGTAGTCTCAGTTGGTAAAACTGGGGAAGGATCAGGAGGTGTGGCCTTGGGGGAAGTGTAGCCCTGGAGGAGGTATGTACAGGAGTAGGCTTTGAGCCTTCAAAAGCCCCCTCCCACCTCCAGTGTGCTCTGCTTCTTGCTTGGGCTTTGAGATGTGGGCTCTCAGCTGTTCCTGCTGCCATGCCTTCTCTCCTCTTCCATTAGAATTGTAATTAAATGGCACTGAAGAGATGGCTTATCAGTTAAGAGCTCTTGCTACACAACCATGAGAACCTGAGTTCGGGTTCTGGCACCCACATAACAAGCTGGTGTGGTCTCTCAAATTCCCGTAACCCCAGCATTCAGAAGACAGACATAAGGATACTGGAGTTCTGTGAGTGCTGACCCAGGGTTGGGAGGAGGACAAAATAAAAAACAGTGCCATATGTGGTGTTACACACCTTTAATCTCAGCACTTAAGAGGCAGGGCCATTCTGGTCTACGTGAGTCCCAGGCCAACCAGGGTTACAAAGTAAGACCTTGTCTCAAAAAAACACCTGTTCTACCCAGATAAGTAGAGCACTATGTGAACTGGAGCGTATAAACCATGCCACATGCCCCAGTTAAGTGGCACAATAACATCTGTAGAGCATCTGTCATTCATAAAGCAATTTTAATCAAGTATTTTTTTTTTTTTGTTCTTTTCAAAAAACTCAGTTGAATCAACAGAACAGATACAATTTCTATTTCCCAAATCAGGACACTGATTCAAAAAGGTTAATGACATACTGAAGTTGTCCTGACTCCATTCTGCATCTGCTTAGACCCTTGTCAGCCCCCTCTATACCCTACCCCACAATAGCCAGGTCTACCTTGGCAACACATTTGGGATTTCCATAACCCTGACCGTGGTCCAGATGTATTAACCAAAATAACTAATGATTACACAAACAAATCATAAACTAAACTGAAAAGAGTATAAGTCAAAATTAACTGTTAGGGTGTATCTGAAATAATTAGGTTCTATCAAAACAAATCTTGCAGGGTTACTTTGACCCTCATCTGAGATTGACGTAACTGTGCCTTATTGCTTTTAAAAACACTGTAGCCTTGAGCTTCCACACCAAGAGACTTTGAGGTATTGGACAAGAATTCTTGGTCTCAGGCCAAAAAATTAAAGGACTCTTGCAATCTTTTTTTTTTTTTTTGTGGGGGTGGAGGGGTGTTTCAAGAGAGGGTTTCTCTGTTGTAACTCTGGCTGTCCTAGAACTCACTCTGTAGATCAGGCTGGCCTCAAACTCACAGAGATCCACCTGCCTCTGGCTCCCGAGTACTGGGATTAAAAGCAAGTACTACCACTGCCTGGCTCACAATCTTCAGGTAGGTTATTGGCTTAGTGAATGTGGTGGTCTGTATCTTTCTCATGCGGATTTATTTCAATGCCAGTGTTGTGTAGATTGAGGACACCAATCCACAGTCTTATAATTCTGAAATCCATTGGGTTTTGGCCTCCCTTTCTCCAACTAAGTTGCACCATCTTCTGATAGGTGAGAGGTTTTTAGCTTTCAGTGGGTCACATTCAGACTTCCATATGCAGTTAGCTGTCATAATTTCATTCTGTTGCTGTGACCAAAAAACGAGGGCAGGGTGATTTCAGCTTACAGGATGGAATTCATTAATGGAATTCAGGGCAAGAAATTAAGCAAGAATTTGGAGGCAGGCATGCTTGCAGTTTTACATAGCGTTACTTCCAATCAAGGAACTCACTTCACAGCCAGACAGGTACAGCAGAGATCATGGAAGGGGGTGCTTGCTAGCTTGCTCACAGGCTTAGATAGCTTTATTATACAGTTCGGGAACCACTTGTCTGGGAGCGGTACTGCTGGCCACCCCTACATCATTTAATAATCAAAATAATCTCCCATAGACATGTTCATGGACCAATTCGCTCTGGACAATCCCTGAAATGAGACCCCTTCTCAGGCACCTCCAGGTTGTCAAGTTGGCAATTGGAACAAACAGAGCTGGAGAGATGGCTCAGCAGTCAGGAGCAGATACTGAAAGGACAAAGACCAAAGCAGCCAAACTTCAGTCAGGCTTCTAAAAAGCACCAGAACTGTGTAGGCCCAAGCCAGGGGCAAGGTGACTCAGAACAGTTCCCAGAACTGAAGTAAAAGAAACAATTTCTGTAAGAGAGAAAAATTTCTAAGACAAAACAAGATATGGACCACTGACTAATGGCTTTAGGCTAAGAATCTCCCCCCAACCCACATTGACTAAGACCCTAAGTTTACATTTTCTAGTGCCTGCAACCTTGCTATATGGCAGCACCAATCGGTTTAAAGGTTAATACCTCACTATGTAACCAATAAAAGCATGCCTGATAATCTGTTGCTAAGCTCTGCCTTTGAAAAGCATAGCTAAACCATACTTAGAATGTGCTAATTGTCACTCTCACCTGCCTCGCTTGAGGGATCTGTGAGAGTGGACCCCAATGCGTTGGAAATAAACCTCTTGCTTTTGCATCAATCTCAAGTCCTGGTGATTTCTTGGAGGTCTCCTTCCGTCTGCCCCTGACAGTACTTGAGAGGATCAGAGTTTGGTTCCTAGCATTCAGATTGGGTAGCACAAAATTGCCTTAACTCCAGCTCCAGGGGAACCAGTGCCTCTTCTGACCTCCAAAGGCACAGCACTTGTGTATACAAACCCATGTGCACACATACGATTTTCTTAAAAAGTTAGGAGAGTAACAGACTCCTTTCCTTCTCTCCCTGAGTCTCAGCTATGCCATAAAGCAGAAATTTGTGTTTGTATGTATGTGTGCACATTCACATGTATGCAGACACACCCTGTACACAGTGTGTGTGTGTGTGAGTGTGTGAGTGTGTGCGTGTGTGTGTGAGAGTGTGTGTGTGTGAGTGTGTGTGTGTGAGTGTGTGAGTATGTGAGTGTGTGTGTGTGTGTGTGTGTGTGTGTGTGTGTGTAGGCCAAAGAACAACCTCAGTGTCAGGTATCATTCCTCAGACACAGTACATTTTTTTTAAAATAATACTTTATTAATAACTTGAGTTTCATAAAACATCTCTTGATAACACCCTCTTCCCATTCTTCCCTGCTCCCAACCCCGTGCCCTAAAAAAACAAAAAAAAGAAGAAGAAAGAAAGAAAATTAAGTCTAGCTTGTGTGGTAGGACCATGAATCATGGGTATCACCATGGTTTTGGGAGGCAGCAGGCTGCTCTGATCGTGGACCTTCACCTGGGCTATACAACTTCAGGTTGGACTCTGTCATGCTTAGCTCACTTGTCTTTTGAGACAGGATCTCAAACCTCTAACCAGGAGCTCACTGAATAGGCTAGGCTGGCTAGCCAGCAAGCCTGAGGGATCTGCTGTCTCCATTTCCCCAATGCTAGGTTTATAACTGTGTGACACCACACCTGACTTTTTTACATGGGTTTGGGGGATGGGGTGGAACTCATATCTTCAGGTTTACATGGCAAGCACATTACCAAGTTATCTCCCCAGACCAGAAAGCAGAATTTTGTAGGGACCTCATGGGAACTGGGCTGGCAAGATGACGGCAGGTAAAAGATAAGTTGCTGCCAAACCTGATGGCTCGTGTACACACACACACACACACACACACGCACGCACGCACACTACACAGCTAAATAAATAGATGTAAAAAATATAGACATTCGAAGCCTGGCGTGATAGTGCACACTTTGATCCCACTTCACCCAGAGGCAGGTGAATCTCTGAATTTGAGGCTAGCCTGATCTATATAGCAAGTTCCAGGCCAGGGCTCCATAGTGAAACCCTGTCTCAAAACAACAACAAAGCAGTTCTAGCTAGGGGCGCTGCACATAAGTCAGTATAAACTGACAGTGCAGGGAACTTGTTCTGGCTGGTCAGCTTCTGCTGCATCCAGTCATTTCCCACTCTGACTCACCCCTGAGTCCACAGAGAGACAGCTTGTGAACTATATTTCAGAAGAGTTAGCAGGAAAAGGAAAGTGATACTTAACCCTGAGCCTGGAAGGAAATGCCAACCTAACAAATTCAAAGATGTCCAGCCGGACAAGGTGGCAGGAGGAAAAGGGAGTTAGCAGAAGATGGATGAGAGATTGCATAAGATAATGTGACATTCATTCATTCATTCATTCATTCACTGAGGAGGACATGTATGCCTGTAATCTCAACACTGGGGAGATAGAGGCAAGATGATCAAAAGTTCAGTTTCATCCTCACCTACACAGCAACTCTGAAGACAGCTTTGGCTATATGAGACCTTGTCTCCAGTGGGAGTGGGGGTGGGGTTGAGGCCGTGAGCCTTTGAAGGACGAATCTATTCAATAACTATTGTGCACACTCTTATGTGGATGGTAGAAAAGGAAGCACAGGAGTCAGCTCATACAAACACAGCCAAAGCCAAGCCCTGGCTGATTAGATCTGTATGCTTACAAGGAACCACTCTGAATTTTAAATCATCACTTCTGGGCTCGGCAAGTAAAGGCGCTTGCCACCAAGCCTGATAACCTGAAGTCGACCCCCAGGACCCACATAAAGCAGTAGCATAAATGATTCTATTACAAAGGAGAGGACCAGCTCCCAAAAGTTGTCCTCTGACTTCACACAAATGCACAGGCCCATACATACCCAATAAATAAATCAACGTAATAAAAAGAAGTGTAATGATAAAAATATACTATTGCTTATATAGATTGCAAAACGAAGAATCCAAAGCTGGGAGTGTAGCTCAGTTGATGAGTACGCCAGATGTGGTGGCAGGAGTTGAAGGTCATTGTCAACTACTTAGAGAGTTTGAGACCAGATCATGCTCCATGGGAGACCTTGCCTAAACAAAAGGAATAAGCAAGCCATGAGTGCCTGGCCCCCTCGATTTTTGTCTCACACACCTGAAAGTGCAGTACTGAAATTGAAGGGGCCCTAGGTCCACAAAATCATGGCTGAGCAGTGGACTAAGAAGCTGCTTCTGGCCTTCCAGTATTCTGAAGCTCTGCTGTGAGGAATCTGGGCAGAAAGCCCCGCCCCCCACCTCCCCAGAAGCCCTGAGAAATGAGAAACTGTCTGACAGGTCTCCAGACAGATAAGTCAGCTAGCAGAAGGCCTCCTGGCAGTTCCTTGAAGGCCTCCCAGTCTCCCACATCCAGGAAGATCACAGGGTGTTCTGCCAAGTCTGCAAGATAAGCTGCCTTTCAAGTTTGCCTGAGTACGTGCACAGTCACCTGCATGCCATGGAGAAGCCTTCCCCCACATAGGGAGCTGGGCCTTCAGAAACTGCAGATAAGCTTAGTTGATACACAGACTATACAGATAGTGGAGACATTTGGGAGGGAGTGCACGGGGCTGGCCAGAACTGAAAGCGTAGACCTGTGAGCAGTGAGGTCAGGTCCTGCCTCTAAGACAGCTGTTGTGGTTTGACTATAAGATGTACCACCCAGGTCTGTGTTTCCAATGCTTGTTCTCCAGCTGGGGTCACTATTTTGGGAGGCTGTGGAACCATCAGGACAGAGGACCTAGCTGGTTGAAGTCAATCAATCACTAGAGGCGGGCCTTTGAAGCCTGCTCACTCTGCTTTCTGCTCTGCCACGGTGTGAGGCATCTGAAATAAGGTAACAGGACTGTACATGCATCAGACTGCTATGGGAAGAGGTTTATTGGAGATGTGGCCCGGAGAAAGAGGGAGAGAGAAAGAAGAGAGAAGAGAGAGAGGGGGTGGGTAGGGAGAGAGGGAGAAAGAGAAGGTGGGAGAAGAAGAAAGAAGAGAGGAAGGACCGTGGCTGGTCAGTATTATATGTGTGTGAGTGTGTGTGTGTGTGTGTGTGTGTGTGTGTGTGTGTGTGTGATGGGAGGGGATATATAGGTCACATACATGCTGGTCCCCTGCTGATGACACAAGAAGTCAATGCAACTCTGGAGGTGGGTGTGGGGCGGTACCACAACAGTGTCCCCGCCAGACTCCCTCCATGATGAATTCTATCATGCCTTCCTGGCCTTCCTGAACTGAGACCCTTTGAAACTGTCAGCCTAAATAAACCCTCTCATAAGTTGTCAATGTCAGGTACTTTGTCACAGTGATGCCGAAGTAACGGATGCAATGAATATGTGATTAATTACCTGAAAACTTGGTTGAATGAAAAAAGAAAAAAAAAAAGAAGGAAATCAGGTGCAGTGGCCAAAAAAGCACCACATAGCCAAAATAGCAGGATTATATAGGGAAGAGCTGCTGGGGGAAGGGCAGCCTGGCACCTGAGCTGGAGAGTTCACAGTAAGGGGTAGAGTATGCCAGCCATACCCTGGAACAGATAGGGACTGAGGGATGTTGGGAGAACCTGGAGGCGGGCCCACTTTGATATGTTAATAGGCACTCAGCCAGTTGCTACAGGTTTGAGAACTAACAGTGATTGCTTTTGTTTGTTGTTTTTCTCTGGAATTTGCAATTTGGGCAAAGTGCTTTTCAGATGAGACTTATTCTCCCAGCTCAACCCAAAGGCTTGGGATTCAGGTAGATGAAGCTGGCGGGAGTCCGAAACGCCCTCCTCTGACTTCTCTGCGAGGCTGCTTTAGCTTCCCCACAGCATGAGATCCCAATCCTGAGGGAAACATTTGGAGAAGGCAAGCTGTGAAGGGAAGCCACGTCTCCTCAGGTGACAGCCTCAGAACTTACAATGGCACAAAAGCCAGAATCCTGCCAACCCAGAATCCCCAAGGAGGGGATGACCCAGCCTTTTTGTGGAGATGTGGGAGGGGAGAGGCTCCTGGCACCAGGGACAGGCACTGGCCATTTTTGGAACATGCTGAATGTCACAATGTTAACAGTGTCTGTCGTTCTCTGTCTTGTTGGGGCAAAACCCACATAATGAAATGCATCATTTTGATAATATTTCAACAGACTGTTTTCACAGTTAATTATTCAGTTCCTACACATATGTACCTGCATGTGTGAGATGGAAAGCAACATGTAGGAGTCCCTCCTTCCACCTTGTAGGTCCCGAGGATCGAACTCAGGTCATCAGGCGCTTGGCAGCAAGCACCTTTACCTCTCACTGGCCCCATTTTAATGATTTCAAAATGTATGAAACAATCACTTGCAATTAAGTCCACAAAGTTGGGCAAACATCATCACTTTTTTCTAGAACTTTCCCAACATCCCCATCAGGACTCTGTACCCATTAAACAATAGCTCCCCATGCCCCTCTCTCCATTCAACTTTCTGGCTGTATGGAGTTGCTATAACAGTCCCTCATTGAAAGGGGACTGTCAAGGTTTGAATGTGAAATGTCCCCCATAGGTTCGTGTGTTTGAACATGTCCCCAGCTTCTGGCTGTTCTTGGAGAGAATGGCACATTTGGAGAAGAAGGCATAGCTGACAGGTGTGGGTCACTATGGGCAAAGACTTTGAGGGTCGTAGCCCAGCGCTGGTTTGCACCAGAGCTCTCAGAGTTCTGTCTACCAAGATGCGAGGAGCTACAGTGGTGCTGCCAAGCCTCGTCACCATGATGAAGTTCTGGAACCATTGTCTAAATAAGCACTTCTTTGTGGAAGCTGTGTCTGTCTGAGGCTTTGTCACAGCAATGAGAAAAACAATGGCTACGGGCACCATACAGTATCTATACTTTGATGCTTCGCTTACTGTTTTCAAGGTTCAAAAAAGACCTCTTGAGCCTATTTCCTTATCTACAATATGGGGCAACAGAACCTATCTCACAGGGTAGTGACACACCTCCCATCATGAGCAAGCCTAATTCCCCTCTGTGGACAAGTGCATTGGCCTTTCTTTCCTTTCCTTTTCTTCATTTCCGGCAGGGTCTCACACGGTCCAAGGTGACTTCAAACTAGCTATGTAGCTGAGAATGCTCTTGAACTTCCGATCCTTCTGCTTCTACCTCCAGATGACCAGGATTACAAGGTTTGTACCACCTTGCCCACTTTATGCTGTGCTGGGAATGGAACCCAGGACTTCATGCTTGCTAAGCAAACACTCTACCGACTGAGTCACATCCCCAGCCCTACGTTGCTACTTTTAATGAGAATTCAGCCTACATGGCACAGGGTCTCCTGAGTTTCTGTCGTTAAAGGTGGTCCACTTTCTGCCTGGTTCTGCTGGGACAGCTACCCTTGGATCCCGGCCTTGTCTTCAGTCTCACACAGTCAAAATCTGTCTGCTGTAAGGAGAGAAAGCAGATGCTTGGGCAGGTCCCAGTTTGTGTTAATGGCTGGTGGAAGGGAGCGGGTCTATAAGGACATCTCCCGCCTTCAAGCTACCATAGCAGATGCCAAGAGGAACAGAAATGAGCCGTCCCTCCCCACCTGTGTACACATGGCAGATTGAGACACAGAATACACCTGTTTTCTTCTCCAAGTGTGGTGTGTTTGTTACATAGAGTTGACACCGGCTGAATCAGCACAGAAACGCCCTGCCTCGAAACTGAGAGTTCTTGAGATGAATCATTTTCTCATTTTTAAAAGTTGGGTTTTTTTTTAAGCAAGGCATGATGGCTCGTGTCTATAATCCCAGCAATCAGGAGGCTAATGTGGGAGGGTTGTTCAGTTACAGTTCAGTTACACTTACAGTCAGAGCTACAGGGTAAGATGCTGTCTCAATAGCAAAAACAAACAAACAAACAAAAAACAGGCTTGCAAAATGGCTCAGTGGGTAAAGGCTTGATACCAAGCCTGATGACCTGAGTTTGAGCCCCAAGACCAATCAGGTACAAGGAGAGAACTGTTTCCCACAAGTTGCCCTCTGGCCACATGTGTGCTCTGCCTCCCCCACCAAATGTAATTAAAAAAAAGACAAGTTGTCCTCTGACCTACACGTACTCAGTAGTACACGTGCACACACAACACAAAAAATAAATGTTAAAACCTTTTTAAAGAAAATTTTTTTAAGGAGAAAAAGGCTAGAGAGCTGGCTTGGCAGGCAAAAGCCCTGGCTACTCTTACTAAAGACCTAGGTTTGATCCCCACTGCAGACATTTATTCAGATTCAAAGGCAGCTTATTCTTTGCCTAATTCAATCCCCAATCCTAGGCCTGGAGCCTGGAGCATTATGGCTTCTGTACATTCTAAACAACGCAGCCTCGGAGACTTACTTCTGACTGAGCCACTCTGACTAGCTCCTTCTGAACTCAGAGTTGTACTGAACTCAACCGACTCTTCCGGCTGGCTGATTCAACTCACTCACTGTTCTGGTTCAAACTCTTCCTTAAGCTGCCTGGTTCAAGCTGACCTCCTGAGTCAGCTGATTGTGTCTGACCAAACTCTTCTGATTCTAGCAGACTCTGACAGACTCCCCCAACTTCTCTGACCCAAACTGCTCTGCTCAGTTGGCTGATTCTGCTGAGCTGCCTCTGTGTCTTTGCCTCAGACTCCTCAAACTCCTTTGTGTCTCTGCCTTATCCTCAGTCAGACAGCTTCTTGTCCTCTGTCTCTGAGCTGAGAGAGAGCCTGCTTTCTATCACGAGAGTTGAATGTGTCTTCACTTTGATTCATTCCATTAACTCTTCCTCTGATTAATCATTTTGCCTGCCCTTCACTTCGACTCTTCTCAGATGTCACTTCCTGTCTGATACTGACTCCTTCTGAGCTCTGCTTCCTGTCTCCCAAAGGCTGGGATTAAAGGCGAGCACTACACTGCCTTCTGAATACTGGGATTAAAAGTGTGTACCAACATTCTTAACATTCTTTCTACATTCTATCTGGACCACACAGGCGTCTGAATGTGATCCCTTCATATAGACTCCTGGGTGTGATCCCTTTCTAACTATCACACAGGCCTATTCCTCTACACCCAGTACCTACAACCATCCATAACTCTAGTTTCAGGTGATCTAACACCCTCTTCTGGACTCTCTAGGCAACAGACATGCACATGATGCACAGACATATATGCAGTTAAAACATGAATACACATAAAGTAATAAAAAAGTTGATAGACGGATGGTGGTAATGAAAGCCTTTAATCCCAGCACTTGGGAGGCAAAAGCTGATGGATCTTTGTGAATTCAAGGTTAGCCTGGTCTACAAAGCAAGTTCCAGGAGAGCCAGGGCTGTTATACAGAGAAACCCTGGCTTGAAAAACCTGAAAAAAAAAAAAAAAAAAAAGAGAAAGAAAAGAAAGAAAGAAAGAAAGAAAGAAAAAGAAAGAAAGAAAGAAAGAAAGAAAGAAAGAAAGAAAGAGAGAAAGGGAGAACACAGAAAAGCAGAAAGGAGAAGTACATAAGTACATATTACACTAAGTGGAAATCACAGTAGCCTAGAGAAAACAGTGAAGGGTCCCTCTAAAAGGGAGACATGACAGGTCAGGTTGAGAAGCCACAGAGAGACTACGAGGAGCCCACTCTGGGTCTTCTTTATCAGGTGAGACCCCGAGAGAGACACTGAGGCATGAATTGTTGCAAGAGCATGAGGTTTATTGTACCGACACATCCTTCCTATGCGTCAGGGTGGACCTCCACAGAGTCCCTACGCAGAGGGCAGGAGGCCACACTGAGGGGATTTTCAGACTTGCTTATATACTCTTTCTTAGCACCCACATAACCTTTAAGCTGATTGGTTGGATACAGTGACATAGATTGGTATATTCCAGGTGTATTGTTCTGTAGCTAGGGAGTGATGAGCTGAAATCTATTCATATGTAAATATTACTAGAAATTTTCCTTATCTGGGTGCCAAGGTTTCTGGAAAGTTCAGGCAAAGTTCAGGCCTACTTGTACATTCTCATGCCTTACTAAAGTTTGGTCAAGTCTAGCCATGGCCTTGCAAGGTCACCAGAAGGTAAAATGACAACCAATAAAAGAAAGCAAAGTCAAGTTGGATGCACGCCAAGGAGACCTCATGAACATCAACCAGCAAGAAGTCGTGGTCAGGACAAAGACCACAGGTACACTTCCTCTCTTGCCTCAGAGACCTTGGGGGAGGGGGAGGATGACAACATGTGTGACATTACAGAATCTGATGCCCTCTGACCCATAATTTTGAGTGCAGTTCTCAGACACAAGCTAGAAATGTGAATTCTCCAGACCTGTGACATGGGGGGCGGCACCACCTTAACCCCGGGGTGGTCCAGAGGTCACTAAAACCCTAAACAGTGAAGAATTTGCTCCCAGGGGCTCTGAGAGTTGGGAAAGGCCTGGATGGTGTGGAGGACATTAAATCTCCATCAAAAATGGTTCCTATTGGTAGAGCAGTGCAGACACCTAGAGAAGGAAGATTTTTCTCCAGAAGACAATGAAGACCACGCTCTCCCCAAGGGTGGATGAAGGGCCGAGAGCCTGGGCTGCGTGCTGGTAACTCCAGTGAGGACCTTAACTTCTCTCTTTTCCTAGGACTCTGGGTAGAGTCATATTTAGCATCAGGGGGTTGTTGGTGTTTGGAACAGGATCTCACCATTTAACTCAGGTTGACCTTGGTGCTCGAGAGCCCTCTGTCCCAGCTTGGAGAGAGCAATATTTCAGGTATGAACTATCATCTTTAGCTCAGGTTTTAAAAATGATGATGATGATGACCATCATTCTATATTTGCACGGAGGGGGGGAGTGGGGGGAGGGGAAGAAAGTAGGTACATGTGAGTGCAGTTATCCCTGAAGGCCAGAAGAGAATGTTGGATGGGTCCCCTGGGGCTGGAGTCACAGGAGCTTGTGACAAGCTGCAGGCCGTGGGTGCTGGGAACTAAATGTCCAGGACTCTGTGAGAAAAAGAAGCACTCTTAACAGATGAACTCTCTCTCCAGCCCACAGCTCAGGTTTTAAGCAACACACACACACACACCTCACTTCCAAGCCTTCATGCCCTTCCCAGCTTTGCCTTCTGGGGGCTAAAGAGCTCACTTCAGCAAAGAGGTCTTCCCCGGTTCCTTAGCTAGAGCAGCACACAGTGTTTATTTTATTATGCTACAGTCTCGCCTGTTTTCTTTACAGCCCTCGGCCCTACATTCCCTCTGTAGAATACAGAACCTCCATCCCACTCAGGTATGAATTTGAGGGTGCTTTTTCACTACTTTATCCCTGGCATGGCTACCATGCCTGGCACATGGCAGTCCTCCAGACAAACTTACTGGACGAGAAAGTCACCCTTCTTTGTGTGGCAGCAGTGGCATTGTATGAGAGGCCAGGTCAGGGTTCAGGGACCCACAAAGGCTAGCCAGGCAGACAGGGCAAGTGTGACATGGAGGAGCAGCTGTTCCAAATAGGACAGCTGACAGTGAGCTGTGGGACCGGGATTTCCTCTGAATGCTATTGCTTTAAGAAGGACTAGAGGGCCACTGTCTTAGTGGCTGTTCTACTGCTGCGAAGAGACACCATGACCGTGGCAACTCTTATAAAAGAAAAATTTAATTGGAGGCTTACTAATAGTTTCACAGTGTTTGCCCATTATCACCATGGCAGGGAGTGTGGTGCCAAGCTTGGCGCTGAAAACAGTAGCTGAGAGCTTGGTCTTGATCTGAGAGAGAGAGAATGAGAAAGAGGGGTGGGGGAGGAGGGAGAGATGATAGATAGATAGATAGATAGATAGATAGATAGATAGATAGATAGATAGATAGATGATAGATAGAACTTAGTGGTGTAGGCTTTTGAAACCTCAAAGTCCACACACACACACACACACACACACACACACACACACTACACCCCCAGGGACACACTATCTCTTCTAAGGACACAACCCCTCCTAATCTTTCTAATCCTTTCAAATAGTGCCATTCCCTGGTGACTAAGCATTCAAATATGTGAGCCTGTGAGCCTATGGGGGCCATTCTTATTCAAAACACCACAGCCTGCTGGGTGGCATTTAATTATTCCCAGCATTTGGGAGGCAGAGGCAGGTGGATCTTTGTGAGTTCAAGGTCAGCCTTGAACTGGTCTACAGAGTGAATTCCAGGACAACAGCTAGAGTTACAACAGAGAAACCCTGTCTTCAAAAACCAAAAAACAAACAAAAACAAAAAAAAACCAAACAAAGAAAAACACAGCCATCATTAGCAGCAGGGAAAAGGAGTTGCCTGATAAATCAGAAATACAGAAGGTGGTGTAAGTCTGTTTGTGCTACTCTAGAAGTTGAGGCAGGAAGTTCACAAGCTAGGGCCTGCCTGTACTACAGAAAGAGTTCAAGGCCAGCCTAGACAAACTAGTGAGACTCTGTCTCAACATTCAAAAATAAAACATCCCTGGGGATGTCAATCAATAGTAAAGTATTCTTGGCTAGCATGTTCAAGGCCCTAGGTTCAAACGCCAATATAATTTAAAGAGAGAGAGAGGGAGAAAAGAGGAAGAAAGAGCCGTGAAATAGAACTCTAGTAGTTACTTCTGACCTACTTTTAGCCTCCAGAGGCTGGGAACTCCCACTTCTAAAATTCCCCTTTTTTCCCCCATGTAGACAGCTGGCTCCTAACAGTGACCTCCGGGACCTCCTACAGCTCTGTTGACTGCTTTCCAGACAAGTGACAGATGAGATGTCAGTGCCCCACACTGCTGGAGCATGCCTTAAATCAATCTGTCTTGAGATCTACTAAACAGTCCAGCTCATTGTGAGTCACTGGAAATGGGGAAGAAATAGGGAACTAGAAACTGACCCGCCCAGCAGGTGCCATTGAGTTCATAGGACAAAGTCCAAAGCTACGCGGCAACCACAACCTCCAAGACCAGGTCAACCGTTAGGTTTACATTTCTTGGAGTGTTACTCTATGCAAGACTGCACAGGTGACACTTTCTACTTCATTAGTAAATTTAGATTTGTGGGGATATATATATATATATATATATATATATATATATTTGTCTCACAGCAGAAATTGCGCTCAACCTTACATTTTTAAACTTTTTAAAAAGATATTTTATTTATATGCACGTGCTTGTATGTCTTCTGGGGGAAGCCAGAGGAGCACGCCAGATCCCCTGGAGCTGGAGTTACAGGCTTTTGTGAGCTTCCCAACGTGGGTGCTGGGAACTGAACCCTCATCCTCTTGATTAAGCAAATGCTCTTAGCCACTGAGCCAGCTCTTCAGATCTTCTTCTTCTCCTCCTCCTCCTCCTCCTGTTTCTCCTCCTTCTCTTTCTTCTTAAAGAATCGTTTATTAATTTTTGTATTTTACAAATTTGGTTCCTGTTCCTTTAAAATTATACTATTATTGATTCGTGCGTGTGTATGTGTGGGGGCACGAGCAAGAGGGGCCCGGAAGACAAGTTGCAGACGCTGGGTCTGTTTCCACCATGTGGGTCTCAGAGATTGAACTCAAGTCGTCAGGCTTGGAAGCGGGTGTCTTTACCTACTGAGCCATCTTGCGCTCCCTGCAGATTTAATTTTTGCAAAAATGACCACAGCATTTCTGCTACTGTGGTTTGATTATGGGCTGCCTACTCTGACGACCCGTGTGGAAATTATAGCCTCCATTGTGTGTTATTAAGAGGGTGGGAACTTAAACATGGTGTCTAGAGAAGATTAGATGAGTTGGGGGCTGAAGAGATGGCCCAGTGGTTAATAGTATTTGCTGCTCTTGCAAAGAACCGGAGTTCAGTTCCCAGCCCTCCATATGGTGGCTCACAACAGTGCACAACTCCAGTTCTAGGGAATCCAAAGGCCTCTTCTGGCCTCTGTGGATACCGGACAAACATGTGACGTATATACATGCATTTAAGCAAACACTCCTACACATAAAATTATAATTTTTATTTTTATTTTTTTTTTTAGAAATTAGATGAGCAGCAAACAAATTGTTTCAACCTGTGAACCGAAGCATCACAAACAAAGCTAAGCAAATCGAACACTCCAAGGTCAGACTGGGGTGGACTGCTCAACGACAGGAAGGATTGTTGTTGAGGATTTTAAATGTTTTGACATTTATTTATTCTTTTTGTGTGTGGGTGCACATGTGGAGGTCAGAGGACAAACTTGGAAGAGGCAATTCTCTTCTTCTACCCCATGGGTCCCTGGAATTGGACTCAGGTCATTGGGCTTGAAAGCAAATACCCTTTCCCTTTGAGCCATTCTGCCAACCCTTTAATGACTTTGTTTGGTTGTTTTGTTTTTCTGAGACAAGGTTTCTCTGTTGTAACTCTGGCTGTCCTAGAACTCACCCTGTAGACCAGGCTGGCCTCAAACTCACAAAACTCCGCCTGCCTCTGCCTCCTGAGTGCTGGGATTAAAAGCATTCACCACCGTGCCCGGCTTAAAGATGCTTTTATAAATATTTATGAAGTGGGTGGCATACTTGCGGTATCTCTTTCTTCTGTCCAAAATTATTGTGAACCAGATCTCCCTTTTGAGGGATTTCCTCCATGTTCTCTACAGAAGGGAAATGAGTATCAAACCACAATGTAAATGACATAATGATGTTGAGTCTTTCCAGGACGTAGGCAAATGCCTGCGACCGTTCCAGATATAGCAGGAACAGCCTGTCTATGGCTGCAAGGA
Source organism: Cricetomys ansorgei (assembly GCA_026225945.1). Lineage (NCBI taxonomy): Eukaryota > Metazoa > Chordata > Mammalia > Rodentia > Nesomyidae > Cricetomys > Cricetomys ansorgei. Next base: position 3,770,380 of record JAMJFZ010001871.1, read on the forward strand.
TGCTTAAGGACCACCAAGGGTCATTCTGACCAGTGGGAGACGCAGGTACCAAGAAGTGTCTGTAGCTTTCCTGGGTTTCCTCCTATCTACTCCTCTCTGGGGTGATCTTCCTGGAGTAGGTGGAGGCCTTCTTAGAAGGTGTCCTTACTCTGTGGCAATTCCATGTCTTAGGAGAATATGCGAAAGGGCGAAAGTGCCTTGTGCACGCTGTGGGGCTTCCTGGAAGACAGCTGGAGCCTGCCAAGACCAGTCTTGTTTTCCACTGAACCTGTCCTTCCTCTTACCTGATTGGCTTGGCTGTACACCATCCTCAGCTTGGTGTACACTTGGTTCACCAGCTGCAAGTCTTCTTTCTCATTTACCTTCCTCCCTGTTTGCAGATGTAATAATGCTAACTTCAAGGCTCATTTTAACATACACTTGTTTCCACCCTAACACAGTCTTGGCTGGGAGTCGCAGGGGGTGGGGTGGGGGGTTGAGGGATGGGTTGCTGCAATAGATCATAGACAACTGTAAACTGTTCCCAGTCTTTGGGAGGTGGAAGCAGGAGGAACAGGGGTTAAGGTCATTCTCAGTCACATAGCAAATCAAGCTCTGGTTCAATGAGATCTTCTTTGTTGTTGTTGTTTGCTTTGTTTTGCCCTTACTCTGGGGCTGGAGAGCCAGCTCAGTGGTCAGGATTCCTCCTCCCTCAGCACCTGTGTAGTGGTGTCTCACAAGCACCAGGAGCTCTAGGGGACCCCAGCTCTCTTCTGGACTCTGAGGGACACCTGCATTCACATGGGCACATTCCTGCACCCACACACATAATTATAAATAAAATGCCCTCATGCTTGGCTTGCCTTGACTGAATTGCCATTGTGACTTTTATCTGAATGACAGTGCTCTGGGATAGATGAAGTGGCATCTCAGAAGAGTCTCTGACATTCTGGATATTCCCAGCTACTGGATCCCTATGGCAGGAGAGACGGGCTTCGGCGCCTGCGCTGGGCCAGTACCTCGGACTGTTGCACATGCGTACATGGCCCTTTAAATGGCGGATCCTGGCACGCCAATTGAAAGGCCCACCAGAGCAGCTTCCACTTCTTTGATCTTTGCAGAAGCCTTGTTCGCCACCATCAGCTGTACAGATAGGCTGAGAGCTTTTACATACGAGCTATTAGATGATTGGGCCTTCGCAGACCTTACCCCTTCTCTCTGATTAACAAGCTTTAGGTAAGCTCGTTAAAATGTCTAGTAAGCATAGACCAAAGCTATTGGGCCTCTCCTTTGTGCACTGCCCTACGTTTTCCAAAAAAACCCATTTCCCTCCTCAATAAACGGATCTGCACTATGGAGGTGTTCCGCAGAGCCTGTTTCTTGGGCTAGTGGCTCTGTCGCTGTGTTGGGTTCCCGAACAGGACCCCACTCGATGACGCGCCCACAGAGAGACACAGTCGGATAATCGATGCAAAAAGCAAGAGGTTTATTAACCAGCGCGCTGAGACCATCCTAACTCGCAGGAAAGGGCGGTTCCCCGGGGCAAAAAGCAAGCGTTTTTATTTACAGTACAAAACAGTTGCTGGGCACAAACCTAGTTGGTACGAGTCGATTGGTCCCTGAACTGTACTTTATCCTGGTAGGTTGGGGCCAGTTAACCTTTAAACTGATTGGTGTTGGCGTATAGCAAGGTTGTGGGCTCCTAAAAAGAATACAAGCTCAAGGTTCTAGTCAACGTGGGTGGGGGAAACTCTTTAGCCCAAGGCCGTCTTGTTTGTCTTAGAAAATGTTTTCTTACAGAAATTGTTTTTATGCTTCTGCTTGCAACTGGGCCTAGTGTCAAGGGTCTCAAACCCCTAGTGTCAAGGGTCTCAAACCCCTAGTGTCAAGGGTCTCAAACCTCACAGCTGCTCACCCACTCAGGAACTCTGCACCCAGGAAAAACCCACACCCAGGATAAGTGAAGAAAAAAAAATCTGAGACAGGGTGGTTTGCTAAAAGAACAGTGTGTTTTCATGTGACAGGCTGCCCAGCCAGACTTATCCAAAGCTTGTAGATCCCATCACCGCTGTTCCAACAGTAACTGCTATACTGCGTACAGAGGCAATGCCAGCTGCCAGGAGTCAGATGTGACGCCCCAAATCAAAGGGACACAGTCTCCCAGGCCTGGCCTGGCTTCAGACACCAGCATCACTCTGGTGACCTCAAACTCCCTACACTGCTGGCTGAGCAAATCCTGGGAATGACTGCGATCTGCCTACAGTCCGGGCGTTTACTAGAATTCACAGAAGGCAGGACAGTACTGTATTTATGATTTGGGCTCTATTAAAAAGAACAGGAATCAGAAGCAGTCCCATAAGAACACATACAGGGCAGGGTCTGGAAGGGTCTCAAGCACAGAGTCTCCTTGTCCAGCCCTCATAGGACAAGAGTGCGCCAGCCTGAAGCACAGCGGTGTACTCATCTGCAGGGAAGCTGCACTGGGTCTCCACCAGAGCATCACCAGGCAGGATCCACAGAGGTCTTGGACCCATCTCAATCCCCAGACCCCTCTTCTTCCCTCCAGGGCGTCCTTAGAGCTCAATGCTTCAACCTTCTAATCAATCAGCAAGCTGGTCTTTATAGTGGCCAGCTACCATCCCCAGTTGAATCTCCTTGATATATATCTCTTGATATAAATTCTGCTGTAACCCATGAAGCAGATCAATAATAATGACATGCCATCCTTTCAGAAAATTCCAAGGACTTAAGCTTCCTCACCAACAGTCAGGGACAAAGACAGCCAAATTCTTTAATATCCAACAAAGTATCGGCACTGAAGATTCCTCTGCAGAGAAGATTATTAACAGGGTCCAACACTAGTCAGGGCTGTTTTCCATTTCACTCTTTAGTTTTTCATGATAGAAACGTTCAAGCCTACGCAACCGTAGGAAAAATAAGAAAACAAGCCCTGGGTTCCCACCACTGCTTGCTGGCTATTCCAGCAGGGCTTACTTTTTATAGATCAATGTTCCACCCTGGCACCATCTTGAAGCTAAGCCCACACACCCTCTCTCAGAGTATATTCTTTATCCAAAGTTCCCTGCAGTCAGCATTACACTATGGCAGGCTTCAAGGGGTCTAAGACTGGAGGCAGCTGGGTGGAGCCTGAGCAGCTAGAAGCCATGGGCAGTAAAGGGGGCGGGTTTCCAGCTTGAGTGACATCTTCCACCCACAATGCAATCCAGAGGGAGTTACTGACTGCTGCTTCACTGCACTCGAAGTAAGGTACAACAGCCAGCCTTGCCCTTTTTGTAATGAATACACATAAAACGTTAGTAATTGATTAAAAATCAATACAGGAAGGGGAGTGATGTCATATATAACATGTTGATATTAGGAATAGATCAAAAATCAATTTCAGAGTAATGAAAGACTAGCCAGTCAGTCTTGAATACTACAAAGACTTGATTTTTAATTTATCACACCAGAGTGACTGACAGTCCCCGACACCCGGGTCTAGGATAGGACTTTACATCAACATTTCTGGGAGTTTCTGGCATACCCACAGGGTACCAGGGTTCTCTTGTCACCCATGTTAGGAGGTCTCCCTTCCATTCTGGAATGACAAGAGTGGTGAACAGAGCTATCCTCAACTTTCCCACCTGCCTGACTCTGCGAAGTGAGAAGTGAGATGGATATCCAGGTTCTGTTCACTCTAGGGCCCTGCGGTAAGACAACCCGGAAACACTTATATGGTTAAGGTAAGGTCTTACCATTGCATACAGAGAGGTGCTAGACAGCAAGGGTACACCCCTCCACTTACAACTCCAAAGCACCTAGCACAGCTCTGCGGGCATTCCTCTGGGAGAGGACACAGATCACGCATCTGTCAGGAACGCCAACGCTAAGAGCCCTGGAATTCCATTATAAGATCTGAGATGTGTTATATTCTCAAATATCCATCATCCATAGAAAAAAATCTGGGGCCCCTGTCTTCCCAATGGTAATCCCTCTTCCCAATAAGAAGGCTTACAAGAGGGAGGAGAGCCCACTTGGTTCTCTCATAAACAGAGGGAGGCATGTCTTCCTAGCCTGAGCTGCCACAGTCCATGGGAAGAGTCTGACTGTCAGCCTCATTTCTGCAGAACAGTCCAAGTAGGACCTCTGGGCTAATCCTTGGCCTTCTACTTCTCTAAGCCTAGCAGTTTCCCAGGTCTGACTTGGCTTCAAACAAGACTTTGTTTCAAAAGATCAGTGAAGATGCTTTTGGGCATCTTTAGATTCGGAGAAGCATCACCAAGAATTTGTGCAGCAAAGGAAGAAACCTTTTAAGGCTCACATATCATCTACAGGGACATGTTCCCTGTAAAGATTCTCCCAGGAATAGAGTGTTCCTCTGGGAGAGGACACAGATCACACATCTGTCAGGAACGTCAACGCTAAGAGCCCTGGAATTCCATTATAAGATCTGAGATGTGTTATATTCTCAAATATCCATCCATAGGAAAAAATCTGGGGGCCCTATCTTCCCAATAAGGTTTACGAAAGGGAGCTCCCCACTTAGGAAAGAGATCTGGACTCTGTCACAAGAGGCCAAACCCTCATGCTTCCTGGATGTGACCTTCTATCTTGCCATCAGGACAGAAGGAGCATGGGGAGATTCCAGTCATGCATCCCTATTAGTAGTAGCCTGGGCTATTTTCACTGTACGCATGACTGCAGAGAAAACAGCCACAGGTTGGACCCTCCTTAACTTGTTCTTATCCTTACAAGTCTTCCCAACTTCTAGTTTGACCATCCTAGCCTCTAATATGAGGAAGACAGCAGAAAGGGTCAGGGCAGATGACAGGTCTCAGACTCATCGCTGGGTCTGCAGTCTGTGGCTAAAAATAAACAGGAATATGGCTGTCTCCCACGGGTCTGTTAGAAGACCCTCCAGGCCACAGGCAGTCACCCCAGTGAGTAGTGAGGTGTGGTTCCTGAAGCAACCACACACAGCCCGTCTGTATGGCAGTAGGCTTTGGGAAGCTGGTGTGGCTGGCCACTTAACTGTGGTAGCCACGGAAGGCAAATGGCATCATTTGTAGCCTTCATCCCAGTATCTACAATCCAGAGGAGGGGAACACTACTGTTGAGGATAGCTGTCACGGCAAGATAAGATAAGAGCAAATTCATCATACTCTCACTAATCCAGCCAGGGTCCTGCTCCCCTAACCCAATCTGCAGCCTACACTATGGGAAGAGGGGTCTCTCACTGTCAGTCAGCATGTTTCTGGTGAGACAGATGCCCCTTGGAGACAGAGAAACTTCCGTCTCAACTGGATCTGGGTTACCCTGACAAAGTCAAAGTCAATTCAGGCTAATTCAGACCAGAGTTTGAAGCCTTATCTACAGAGAATTCCTGGGAGGAAGGGTTATATGGAAATTCAGAGTAGGAATAAAGCTCAGTGACAGAGCATATACAAAGTCCTAGATTGAATCCCCAGAACCAAAGAGATAATATATACACTGAACTCAATAACTGAATTTTTTTTTTAATTGAGACAAGATCTCACTATGTAGTGCTGGCTATCCTGGAACTCACTCTGTAGACCAGGCTGGCCTCAAACTCACAGAGATCCTGTCTCTGCCTCCCAAGTGCTGGGATTAAAGGTGTATGCCACTACACCTGGCCTTTTTTTTTTTTTTTTTTTTTTTGTAAAGTCTAGAGCATAATTAAAACAGGAAGGTCTGAAGGATACCACCAGAGAAGAAACAGGGTGGACATCTATTCACCCAAGAAAGAGATTTGCTCTAAGAAAAAAAGAACACTAAGCCCAGGGACTTCCCAGAACACTGGGAGGAGGTCGCCCTGCCCTCAAGGCCACAAGGAGGTAGATATGCTTCCCTACCCCTTTCTGATCCAAATCCCCCCTTTATTCAGTTTCTTCCTAAGATTCCCTCCCAATCTCCTATCTGTTGGGGACTCAGAAGTTCTCCAAGGAGAGTCCCATTTACAGCATTTCTTTGTTTGTTTGTTTGTTTGTTTGTTTTGAGACAGGGTTCTCTTTGTAACTCTGGCTGTCCTGGAACTCACTCTGTAGACCAGGCTGGCCTTGAACTCGCAGAGCTCCGCCTGCCTCTGCCTCCCCAGCGCTGTGATCAAGGGCGTGCGCCACCACAGGCTAGCATACACTTGAGCATTTTTATCAGTCTTGGATGTTCCCCAGCAAACCCCAGTGTCAGTAGCTGGCCTAGTGGCCCGCCTACTTGGAGGAGCAGATGGAGAGCTTGGTACCTGCAGAGAATACCCAGAAGGCTGGGTACAGAGCTTCAGTAAAGTCCTCCTTGTACTTATACATCAGATAGACCTTTTCAGTGACAGCAAAGAAAATGACGAAGCCGTGGTCACAGTTGAGAAGCACGCCAACCCGAGTGGCCTTGGTGGAGGGCAGAGTTTTCTCCACGTTGTTGTGCCAGGTGGAAATCTTGTTATTGAACCACTCCACACACCAGGAGTTGGCGTTCCGGCCCAGCCGGCTCTCGGGGCCCTGCCGATCCATGCTGCCGTAGCAGACGCCTACACCACAGAAGTTGTTCTTCTGCAGGTCCACCTCCCAGTAGTGAATGCCTTTCTTATAGCAGTGCAGTCCCAGGACCTGAGAGCAGTAGGTGAACCTCTGGGGATGGGACCGGTAGTGCTGAATCGTGTCAGCCACAGAAGCGGTGGTGTAGTTGTCTGACAGTTCCACTTTATTGTGGGCGGTATTGTAGTCGAAGATAACTTTAACAGAATCTGAGAAAACATCCCCCAGGGACATCAACAAGGGGTCCAAGGTACTTTCACTTTTAAAGCTTTCCCTATCTATACACTTATTTTATCCACCCACCTATTCAACTATCTATCCACACATCCACTATCCATCCATCCATCCACTCATACATCTATCCTTATCTATCCATCCACTCACTCACCCACCCACCCACACATCTAATTATCCATCCATCCACTTACTCATACACACACCTATCCATCCATCCATCCATCCATCTACACTCATACACACACCTATCCATCCATCCATCCATCCATCCATCTACCCATTCATACACACACCTATCCATCCATCCATCCATCTACCCATTCATACACACACCTATCCATCCATCCATCCATCCATCCATCTACCCATTCATACACACACCTATCCATCCATCCATCCATCTACCCATTCATACACACACCTATCCATCCATCCATCCATCTACCCATTCATACACACACCTATCCATCCATTCATCCATCTACCCATTCATACACATACCTATCCATCCGTCCATCCATCCATCCATCTATCCATTCATACACACACCTATCCATCCATCCATCATCCATCTACCCATTCATACACACACCTATCCATCCATCTACCCATTCATACACATACCTATCCATCCATCCATCCATCCATCTACACTCATACACATACCTATCCATCCATCCATCCATCCATCCATTCATACACACACCTACCCATCCAACCATCCACTCACTCATACACACACCTACACATCCATCTGTCTACCCATTCATATACCTTCCATCTACCCACCTAACCAACCAACTAACCACCTATCCGAATATCCACTCAAATACTTATACACATCATCTATCTACCCATTCAACTACCTACTCACTAGTGCCTTAACCACCCATTCATCTGTCTATTCATCCACTCACCTAACCATCTACCTGCCCACATATCTGGATGTCTACCCATTTATACATGTATCCACCCACCCACTTTCCCATCCACACAGCCAAGCTACTCACACTCCAGGAGCTCGGCTCTAGACTTGGCTAAGAAGTTTTCTAGTATCTTAGCTTTGAGTGCTGCAGAGTTTGACTGTGGGGTGTTGGCATTGGGTGTGGCTGGAAGAGGAAACAGAGAGTAGAATTCAGGACAAACTCAGGACAAATGGTAGATACTTCTCAGGCATTTGCCCACAGCAACTCACCAGCAGGGGCAAATGTCTTAAAATCCACTGACTGTCCAGTAGCTCCAAAGGTGAACTTGTTGGGTGAGGTAGGGCAGGGGATAGGGCCAGCAGCACCAGCTTGGGGGGTGAGGGAGGACAAGCATGAAATGGTGATATGACACAGAGAACCAGATGACCCTTCTTTCCTTTCCAAGATGACAGTCAACTTCAAACACATCTGACCAGCCAGAGCCACACAACTGAGTACAGATAAGACTCTTTATCTGTCTCGTTCATTTTCAGTGGGCCTCCTTTCCCTGCTCAGACCTGCCTGCCTTCATAGAATGCATCTGTAAGGACGGGCCCTGGCAGAACCCTTTTTAAAGCAGATCCACTGTTGTTGTCCACTTTAGCTCTAGGCTCAAACAAGTCACAGGAACAAAAAGATGCACGAATGTACAACTTACGTGTTTTCTTGGTCTTCTTTTCCTCTGAAAAAAAGAAAGATTTTAGGATTAAGATATTTTAAAGCACAATGCTGTACACAAAAGACCATATAACATTCACTAGCATGCATTCGACTCATACAAACTAAGGAACTTGAAATATAAAGGGGTGGTTGGCAACACACATCTATCTACAAGGACAGACACCCCCGCCACGGCCATGGGGAGTATACACCGACTACTAGGGAACTGGAAGGAGTGTTTGCATTGATTCAGGTAATTGGAAAATGGGACTCGTTTCTTAAAGTGTATTTAAACGTTTATTTAGGATCTGTGCATTTTACCACTGGTAGATTAGAGCTCTACAAAAGAAAAGGGGGTGGGGGGGGAATAAAGGCAAGCAAAAAAAGAGGAAGTCAGAAAAAAAAAATAGCTCTGGTTAAGTATCACCATAGTGCTTAAAAAACACGCTGGCATCCCAAGGGCTCCCCCTCTACAGGCATACATGCTGTCCCCAGGTGCTCTGGTCCATAGAGAGACTACACCAAACAGTGGCTTGCTGAAGGCAGCCCACACGTTAGAAACAAGCAACAAGCAGTAAATGCACCCAGAGTCCTCTCACTCCCTGACAGCCACTAACATCAGGGCACCCCGATGCCTTTTCATACTGACCCTGGGCAAACAGCCGCAGCTTGCCTGTTTAGGGTTATAAGGGATCCTCGCAACCGGTGTGTCCCGTGGGAACCTCACTTGCCATCGTCCCATGGGCTCAACTGTCATTCCCAACTGTGGGGGACAAGGCGATTCATACTACTCTTACCCAGCCCCACGCCAATGTTCCCAACGACAGTGACACCATCCTTGTTGGGGGAGGGGAGCAGGGGTAAAATCTAATGCTTGAGGCCTAGGGTGTTAAAAATAAAAAAAGTGTTTTTTCTTTTTCTTTTTTGTCTTTTTGAGACAGGGTCTCTCTACATAGCCCTGGCTGTCCTGGAACTCACTCTGTAGACCAGGCTGGCCTCAAACTCACAGAGTTCTACCTGCCTCTGCCTGTCCTGTGCTGGGATTACTGCTTACTCTTTTTATGAATAAACCAATATACTGAACAGGTGTGGAATCAGATCTTCGATGGCGGGGACAATCAGGGAAACACTTTCTATGGCTCCCTGAGAGAGATCACTAGCGGACAAGGAGGAGAAACACGAGGCTGGAGAGATGGCTTGGTAGGCGGAGCACTTGCCACACAAGCGTGAGGACCTGAGTTTGGATCTTTAGACCCCAGATGATGCCAGATGGCGTAGAATGCATCTGAAACCCCAGAATTCTTCCAACCAGAGGTACATGGGGAGAGAGGAGAATCCGCAGAAGCTTTCAGGCTGGCGAGCCTGGTGTATGCCATAGCTAACGAGGTGAAGGTAAGGACTGAACCCAAGGCTGACTTCTGACTTCCACACATGCACCATGGCACACATGTCTGCACTCGATACACAAACACACACGTACACACACACGCCAAAGGCAGAAAAAGATTTTCAAAAAGGAGGAGAGAAACAGTAACAACAGAGTGCATTAAAGCCAGTTGAGTAAAGACTGGGTCTGGGGTAGCAAATGTTTCTCAAACACGTGATGGGATTTGGCGACTTTGGTATCCCAGATAGCTTGGCTACCCAAGCTGTGGTATAGAAAAGTTGTAGTGGGTAGAAAAGTTGCCTCTCCTGCCCCAGTGGAGTTCCTTCCTGGCCCTGTGCCACCTGTGATACACGGTCTGTTGCCAAGTTCTTCTCCAGTTGAGACCCCTGTGAAAATTTAGGATAGTCTACGGCCATCAAGAAGCTGCAGTGTTCTCTGGGATGGCCTCAACCAAGCACCCATCAGCCACAGCCAGACTGACACCAGAGAGATAAGAGGTGGCTACTTACGTGGGCCTTCTTCACAGGGCGTGTGGGTTTGTTTGTAGTGTGGTCTCCCATGTCACCTGTGCCAGAGAAAAAGGACCGGTTGGTTGTAAGAGGCGCCTCTTTACCTACTCCAAAAGTCAGCTTTGTTATGGTTGTGGGCGGAATATTCACACGGACAGCCCTCCCACTGACCGTGCCATCCTGCTATTTGCAAGAGACAGAAATAAAACGTTCCTTCTCTTATCTGCTTAAAACGTAGCTGGGGTGAAGCCTCCTCCACCAGCACCTAGCTCTGGGACACCTCTGAGTTTTGGTTTCTTTGTCCATACATCAAGGAGAATGCCAGCCTGATGGTGGCTGATGGGACTCCTGAGTGAGATCAGGATGTCTGGTATGGAGTTCTTTCTTCCTTCTCTCAACAGCCTAGTCACTCACAGATTTACTCCATGTACTTCCAGAAACTTCCATAAAGGTGCCTGCCTCATCTTCACCTGTTACAGAAGCCTTTCTGAAAGGACATTGAGCTGGCCACACTGAAGTTCAAGGTTACTCAACAGGATTTTTAAATGTGTCAGGCTCTGTCCTCAGTACTGTGGGACAGCTTTTGACAACAGACACAGCCCCAGTCCTCACAGAGGTCACCTGTACTGTGGGTAAAGAAGAAGGTCACCAAACCTGAGTTCAATCCCCAGGACCTACACAGTGGAAGGAGAAAACTGACTCCCACAAATTGTCTTCAGAGCTCAACACCTGTGTCATGGTACACATGTCCACACATATGTATATATACACACAAAATAAATAAATGTGTGTGTGTGTGTGTTTAAGGAATGAGAATATTGGCAAGGGAACCTGGAAGAGAAATGTAACGTTTCAAGTGATTTTCACATAGTGAGAAGAAAGCCCAATGTGACGGTCAATGTTAAATGGCCAAAATTGAAGGGTCTAGAGTCACCTGGGAGATGGGCCACTGAGCATGCCTGTGGGGAATGGTCAAGACCACTGGGAGGTTGGACTGTATAAGATGGAGAAACAGTCATTGGTCTTATGATTGTAGTCATGTCATGTGACCAGCTGCTTCAAGCTCTGCTGCCTTCACTTCCAGCCATAATAGACTGTGCCTTGAACCGAGAGCTAAGCAAACCCTCTCTCCCTTAAGTTGCTTTTGTCTGGATCTTTTACCATGGCCATAGGAAACAAAACTAAGATGGCTAACAGTATATCCCCACAATCCCAGTTCCTTAGAAGTCTGAGGCAAGAGGATTGCAAACTCAAGGCCAGTCTATGCAACTCAACGAGATCCTGTCTCAGTGCCAGGCGTGCTGGTGCATAGCTTTAGTCCCAGTACTTGGGAGGCAGAGGCAGGTAGATTTCTGTGAGTTCTAGGCCAGCCTGGTCTACAAATGAGTTCCAGGACAGCAAGTTCCAGAGCTACAAAATAGAGTGACCTCTTTGAAAAAACAAAAAAGCAAGAGCCTGCCTCAAAATAAAAATGTTCAAAAGGGTCATGTACGTAAATCAGTGGTGGAGCACTTGCCTAGCACACAAAGGCCCTAGGTTCGGCAGGCAGTACAGCAAAATAAAACTACCATGAAACAGCAGAAAGGAGTTAGCCGTCGAAGAACGATGATGCTTCAAGCAATGTGTGTTGGGGAGGATATATACAAAGGTCCTGTGGCAGGAAGCATGGCACTGAGAGACTAAATGCAGAGAGATGGATGAGGGGTTGGGGGAACCCAAGGCTGAAAAGACACCATCTAATCTTGCTTGTTGGTCAAGGTTGGTCTGTTGCCTTAGGTCCCCTGGAAGGGGTTAGGAGGAGAACAAGGTGATGGCAGCAGATGCAGAGGGACCCTGAAGGAAGCTTCCACGGGCAGGGAGCACAGGTGGCAGTAACAAGGCAGGCAGGTGCTGGTTTCACTGGGCTCAGTGGGCAGGGGCAGAAGTGAAAGAAAAAAGTTGACGGCTAGGTGTGGTGGTTCACACCTGTAATCCCAGTACTTGGGAAGTGGCAGATGGCCTGGGAGACACAGAGAGATCTTGTTTCAAACAACCAAGGGTTAGGTGTACAGGTCTGCGGTGGAATACTTGCCCAGCATATGCTGGGAACAGTCCCAGGAATTGAGTAGTAGCAGTGGGTGGGTATAAAGTAGTGAAATATGGCGTTGGTTGGGATACGGAGGTTGGAAAGGAAAGGAGTGCCAAGGAGGAATTCCAGGTCCAAACACACTGGCAGCCCAAAGTCCACTCAAAACCCGATCAAGTCAGCCTCCACAGCCCTCGAGAAACCCAAGCCTCAAGCCTCTTTTTGGAAGGACAGCTATAATATTGAGACAGAGCAGAGGCACACCCAATGGAGAAGTGCAGCTTCAGGACCCCTGAAATTCAAGTCCCAATGTCTGGGTCGCACCTCACCCACCCTAAGGTACCGAAGGGACCATCGGGACCATTGGCATTGGATCACTGTTGTTACCTGAGCTGAGGGGCTCCTCAGCCCTTTTCTCCTGTTGCTGCTTAAGGGAACGCTTTAGCTCGCTGTTGAGGTCCAAGGCACCCTGGTAGATTCCCTTTAGCAGTTCATGGTCCAGTTCTATCTTGGGGATGTAGACTGGTTTTGTCGACACTCCTTGTAATTTTGCCGCTTTCTGGAACAAGACAAGGTGTTAAGTACAGGGAATTCCAGGGAAGCCAGGGCCTGGGCTCCAGTCTCATCAACTCCACAAGATATTTCCTATGTCGACAGTGAGCCCAACTGACAGCTTCAATCACAAGCCCAAGGTCACCAGCTGGTGAAATGCTCCTTTAAGAACTGGAGCTGGAAGGACCTCAGTGGTCACTTATCTTTCAAAGCAGGAAACAGGTCGAGACACTGCAAGTGGCTTGCCAGAAACTGTACTAATGGGAGGCACAGGCACGGTGGACAGTATCTGGAGCTATTCCCCTCCTCTCAAGAGATATAGGACCTTCCACCCCAATGAAGCCCTCACCGAAGGTCTGATAATGGGCAGGAATGTCTCCTGGTGGAGCCAGGTTGCCTTCTGCGGGATGGGAGGGTCACTGAAGCAGGCAAGTTATTTCATTAACTTGAGTCCTCTGGAATGAAGGAGGCTTCACACAAGGACTTTGAATCCTATCTCAGAGATCTCAGCAGTTCTTAGGTACAGGAATGTGCTCCCAGGGGCAGCATAAAACCTCCACCTAGGTACCAGTAGGCATTACACGCAGAGGAAGTTCCATCATTCCTATATGGAGCAGGGACTCTGGGTCCTTGGGGAATCAAACCGGGTAGTTTACAGAGATTTGGGCCCTGCCCTGGACAAGCGAGGGAGAAGAGAGCCATGACAAGGTGTGGCTTACAGCCAAAGGATACAGAGAAACAAACACCTCTGAAACGACACCATCCGTGCTGTGGTGGTTGGAGGTGGGACATACACTGCCACACTAATCATGTGTAACAGCCAAGGGGGACCCAAGGGGATGGCATGTGTGGCTGGAAGTGGCCCCGGAAAGAGGACAATCCACTGGTCAGAGGAGGTCAACATGGTGTCCCACTCAGCGCTACTAGGTCCGAGGAACGAGGAGCACAGTGCTGTAGTGAGACGCTTCGCCAAGAAAGCTTTTTGTACAGTGCAGCCTCCCTTATGGTTACATGCAGCTTGGACTTCTGGGAACAGGTTTGGGGGAGCTATTTAAGAGAGGGTGTATCTGTTGGGAAGGACAGCTGGGTGTCAGGGGAAGACTGAGCACCAGGACAATTGGGTGGTGACAGGGGGAAAGTGAGCTCCAGAAGCTGATGATAGGGAAGGCAGGCAGAAACAAGGCTCAGATCAAGATGGATAGTTCTAGAGAATAAGAAAGAAGGCAGACAGTTGCTGGGAAGCCTCAGACACAGGAGGTTACTGAGATAACTGGGGGAAAAAATGTTAGTGGGATAAAGGGTTTTAGAAGTTGGTTCAGTTCCCTGGGCTTAGACAGATAAAGACAGCCAGAAAGGGCTATAAAAGGTTTCTCTTTTCCTTTTATTTCCTTCCTAACCCTTTGAAGCTAAAGGGGGTTTTTAAAAAAATTACAATTTAGGAATCTTTCTCAGTAACAGTCAATAGCCAGGAACAAGAGGGTAGAGTCAAGTTACCAGTGAAAAAGTAACAGTTACTAAAGGCTTCAAAGCTTAGATACAGTGTTTAGAAACAGCTGCAGTCTTTAAGAAAACATTTACCTTAAAACCCAGACCGCAATGTCAGAAAAAGTTATACATACACATTTAAAAACCAAAACACTTCTACGTAGTTCCTGCTGTGGTCGGAACATAGGTCACAGACGAAGGTACTGGCAAGAGATGAGTTTGACAACAAAGACC